>QAPG01000724.1:0-15317 GCA_004366825.1 Colletotrichum spinosum
TAATAATAATAATAATAATAATACTAATAATAATAATAATAATAAGAATGCAGACTGCTTCTAGTTACTACTTATTACTATATTTAACCCTTATAATTTCTATATAAATATTAATCTTATTAAAGCTGTTGATAATTATAAAGACTATAGTTACTTTTATAAAGGCTTAAATAAGCTAGTATTATAAAAATGGGATTTTACTATCCTCTCTAGTTTTCTTAAAGTAGTTATAATTAAATTTAGTTTTAAAATATTACTAGTAGATAAAGCTAATAGTATAGTTAAGAAGTATAAGATTAAAAGAATAAAAAGGAATCTAGTATCTAAAATTAGGATATTTAGTAGTAATTCTAAAGACTTTAGATATATATTAGAAGTAGCTTATTAAATACTACTTCGTCTTTCTAAAAAAGTATATATATTAAAATCTATATATCAGAATTATTAGCTAATAGTTAGGAAGGCTGAAGGTAGTATTATTAAGTAAGATAACTTAAGGTTAGAGATATTATATTATATACTATTAATAAAATATTACTATAGTTTAAAAGTCTAAAGTAACTATAGCTATAACAGTTAGTATAAGGTGGGTTAGGGTATAAGTCCTAGCTAGATCTTAAATGTTCTCTATATAAAGTAAAAGGTTTATATAAATACTAATAAGACTAATAATTAAATAAAATAGAGTTTCCATTAGAAGAATATAACTATAGACATATGAAACTATATAATATCATATTGAATCTATTCAAATATTGCAATATTAAAATATTACAATATTACAATATTACAATATTACAATATTACAATATTACAATATTACAATATTACAATATTACAATATTACAATATTACAATATTACAATATTACAATATTACAATATTACAATATTACAATATTACAATATTACAATATTACAATATTACAATATTACAATATTACAATATTACAATATTACAATATTTCAATATTACAATATTATAACATTAAAATATTACAATATCAAAATATAAATTATATAGCTAGTTATAGTTTCTATTTATTCTAATAGGATTCTTTTAAGAGATTAGTATAAACTTTATTATAAAGCTTATAAAAAGTATCTATAGAATTAATAGTATATATAATATTATTATAATTATTATAAATAGATTTATAAAATCTATAGTATTTATTTTAATAGTAAAGGAAATAATAGTTATGAACCTAGTAGTAATATTCTATAAGAAAATAGAATATTATCTTTATATTTTAAAAAAGTATTATGAATAATAAGACTAAATCCCTTATAAATTAACTTTAAAAAGAATATATAGTAGAGTAATTGATTGAATGAAACTTACTTATAATATACTACTTATGAATAAATAGTTAAATATTTAGATATTGAAATATTACCTTAAAGTACTTGTGAATAGCTTACTTGTTATCTGAATAGTATAGCTAAAAGAAGTTATATTAAAGTATAATGATAGTAAAGATAATATTATTAAATATTTACTAATAGAAAAGCTATATAATTTCTACTTGAGAATGATTAAACAAATAATTAAGGAAGGTTTAATAGTATAAAGTATTCCTAAATAGATGAATTATATCAATCAAATATATCGCTAAGAAGTAGAATATTAATAAATAGTAGTTAGACATTAGGTCAAAATATATAACTTAAGATATTAACTATATATATGTCATTAGAAAGTAGTTAATAGACTCCCAATAGAAGGCTTCAAATTTAAATATAAAAAGTTAACATTCGGATATACTAACATTTTAATAATATAAAAGATAGAAGAATAAAGATATAAGATATATCTATTAGAATAATATTACTAGATATATAAAATCTCCCTACTTCTATATTCAAAGTATAAATAAAATGGTAAAAAGATATTGATAATTAGATTATTCTTTCCAAACTATAAAATAATTCTATAGAATAAGAAGTAGAAGAAATTATAAAGAAATAGAAAGTAGAAATAATAAATACTTTCTTATAGAACAAGTTAACTAACCTATAGAATATAATACATAGGAGATTATAACTAATTTAAATAATATATAAGACGTTATTTGAACGCTTGAAAAATAGATAATCTAATATTATATAAAGTAAGATAATTAGCCTATCATTAATACTAAAAGCTCAATAGTAGGATTCTAAGAAAGTAAGAAGAAATAATTCTATTAATTATTTAAATAAACTAAAGATATTACTCTACAAAATATATCTCTAAACTTAATAATCATAACTTGAATATTATTCTAAAAGATATATCTTTAATCTAGAAAAACTAACATATTTTAATGATAGTCCAACTAAGATATATAATATAATATAATCTTAACATCTAAGACTGAAATATATTATTATAAAGGTATTCCTAATCTTTCTTTATAGAGATAGTAGGAATAATGATTATTATAGGAATAATAAGTCTTATAAATATAATAAGTATTATAAGTATAATAGGTATCAAAGATATAGTAGTTTTCCTAATAGTAGGAGTCTTTTTAGTTATAGTCTTTTAATTAGAATACCTTTCTTAAGAATATTAATTTTAGAAGTAACACATCTTTTAGTAGTAAGCTAATAGTTAGTAGATATAATGATATCTAAATAAACCTTATATTTCTTAATAGTAGGGTTTCATATTAGGATATTATTATTTATAAGCTTTTCTTAACATTAAATAGCATAGTATTATTAAGATGTAAAATAATATTAAGACTTCATCAGGTAGACTTGAATAAAAGATATATAATTATTTATAATAAGTATAGCAATATTGATATTACTATTAATATAATAAAGAAATTACAAAAGACTCTTTATAACTCTAGATCTTCTCTTCTTACTATTATTATTATTCTAATTATTATTATTATTATTACCCTTACTTTTACTATTAGTAGATAATAGTAAATTAGAAGTATATATATTATAGAATATAGTAAGATGAGACTTATAAGGAATAGGCTAACTACTAGTAATGGTAATACGATATTTAGATATATTATATTTAGGATAAGTAGTAAAGTAATAATAAAACTAAGTAATAAATTAAAGTAGGTTTTATAATAATAAGAGTTGAAATACTTGTAACTACTAAAGTATAATAAAATAAATTGAAGAAATAAATAGATTATTACTCTAAAGTGATAATAGAACTATTGTTATAAAATTAGATAGGTTATATAATAGATAGTTAGTAAAATACCTTTTTTCTAATTTTAGAGCTTTGAACTATTTCATTAATTAGTACTAATAATCAAGTAAGTTTTCTCTAAATTTATAGTAATAAGATATATAATATTTAAATACTTATAAATAGATAATATCTCCTAAAATACTTTAAATCAAATTTTATGTTCTTTACATTAATAAAGAAATTATAAATAATATTACTTATATAATACTATTTTGCTAATAGTTTAATAAAGGTATAGCATAATTTACTCTTATATTTAAAAGTTAAGATATTTTATTTATGTAGTTAGTAATAAGTAACAATTTCGTTTTAGGTGATTTGAATAGTATTATATGATTTAAATAAAACCTAAAAATAAGACTTGATATAAATAGTAAGTATATAGTAAAAGAATAATTTATATTATGATAGTTCTATTTATTCGTCTCATAAAAAATACACTTTGATATATAATTACTAGTAATATAGAGTAGGCTTTCTATATTGAAATAAAATAAGAATAGATAGTTAGAATGAGATAAATAATTATTAAACTTAAGAAACAAGAAGTTCTTATTAGTAACTTCCTTACTATGATTAATAAATACTGAAAGAATAGTAATATTAATAGTAATATTAATAGTAATATTAATAGTAATATAAGATATTACTATAAAGTATATAGTATAGTAATGATACAGAGAAGAAGAAAGGGAAGAAAAAGAATAATAAATTAGAAATAGTTGATAAGATTATATAGAGGAGTATTAGAAGAATTAAATCCGTATATATAAAAAGCTAAAAGATAATAAGATATATGGAGAAAGAATAAATGATATTCATTAATTATAAAACGAAATAATATGAAGAATTACAATAGGATCTAAAGACTTATTTCTATTACAAAAATACTATAAAGATTAAACGCGTTAAATATTATTAAGATCATAATGAATAAATCTACCAATAATAAAAAGAACGAATAAGAACTTAATAATAACAATAATAATAAGGGTGATTATATTATTTAGATTATAAAAAGATATTTGAATAAATAATACTACTACAGCAGAATAATGATTAGTACCAAAGAAGTATTTCATGTAATGAATAGTGGGTAATAACATATAGGTTTTATAATAAATACTAAGAAGTATATAATTATAGTTTCAAAAACTAAGGTTCTTGGAGAGAAAGATAGTTATAAGAATATATTAATAAGATTATATAATATATTTAGTAACTAATTAGTTAAAATTATTAAAGTATTAGAAAGGGCTTTTGGCTAAAAGATTATAATTTGAATTCTTTAAGTAATAATCGATGTAGTAATATTGATTCTATTTATATATTTGAACCTTTCCTAATTAAACCCTCTAGTTATACTATTATATTAATATATATAATGATATATGGTTTTTATTGTTTTAATAATAAGTATTATTAGTAGATATGCTGCCTTCTGAAATATAACTTTAGCCTTCCTACCCCCTTACTGACTACTACAACTAGCTTCTAGTTAATCTAAAGCTAAACTCCTTATAGTTATAGTCAGTATACTTACTCTATATTAACCTTTTGATAAATAATAAATAACTTACAACTCCTTTTATAATAACCTTACGCCTTTATACCTTTACATCCTTATAGCTATATATAATTTATATATCTTAAGATATTTAATTACTACTACCTATAAGTATTCTATTTAAATATTTACTACAACCTTAAGATTTATAACTTTAATATCCTTATAATATTTTCAACCCTAATCACGCTTAAGATAAGACTTTATACTATTAATATAAGAGGTTTCTATTATTAATATAAATTAACTTATAATCTCTACATAAGTATGATAAGATTCAACCTACTCTTATTAGTAAATAATTTCAATATATTAAATATAGTTGTACTATAAATAATATTTATATAAATATAGATATTTCTAATATGAATAGATAGTTTTCAAAACTTCTATAATTATATTATTATTATTATTTGAAGTATTTAGTAATTAGTATTATGATAATATATTAATATTAAAGTATTATCTCGTTAATACCTGATTACTAATACTATTAGTTTGATATAATAAGTTATAAATTAATTAGATAATATCCTTTTAAATATCTATAAGTTACTTATTAATTATAATACTTAGGATAATTTTATTAAAGCTTATCCCAATAAAGTAATAAATCTAATTATAATGATTATAACTAGATACTTCTATATTTATTCTGAAGGACTCTTTTTATGAATAGCTATATAGACTTTAAAGAGACTTTAATTCTATTACATAAGATATAGAAGAATAATAAACTATAAAATATCTAGTTTGTAGTATTCTATTTTATCTTACTTTTAAGAAGTTTGGAAAAGTTTTCAACCTTATAACTTTAATAGTTACTTTTAGCTATATATATTAAGCTTTAGTTTTAATACGATTCTCCCTATATTTATTATTATTATAAAGTCTTCTATCACTATAAGGTTGAATATTAGAACTAGGGGTATAATAATCTATAATAATAAGTAATTTCATTACTATTTTAACTAGCTATAAGTGAGTATCAATATAAAGACTATTATTAGATAAGGTCTATAGTTTAATATATATATAGAGTAAAAAGCTTAGATACTATTCTAAATATAGAGCAAAAGTAATTAAATGATAAGTATTAGATATTGAATATTGACTATAGCTCAATATATAGTAATAAGTACTTAACTATTATATTATATATCTAGAGCCTTAGATAATACTATATACTATATGATATTATAATAAGAGAGAAATATTTAAATATTATTAAAACAAAAAGATTTAGATTACTGGAGATAATATTTTATATATAAATAGATAGATATTAAAATGCATAGTAAAAAGACAAAGTTATAAGTATTAGTTATATTATAATATAAGATATATAATAACTATATCTAATACTACATATATAATAATATACCTATTATATTTTATTGGCAATAGATTCTTAATATTTATCATTAGCTATAGCTAAAAATATAGCAATTAGTAAGTAACTACTATATTATAAATTGAGAGTTCAATATAATGCTATATACCATATAACATAATAAAAATAATAGTCTAATCACTTTAACTCTTTGTCTGAATTAATATCTAAGTTTTTTACTTTACATATAAGTTAATTATAAATCTTACTTAATAATAGTATTCATATTAATACTAGCTTATAATCCATTAAAACAATAAAGATAATACTTATTATTATAGAAAGGTATACCCCTAGTTCTTATACTTACCTCTAAGGTAATAGAAGACCTCATGATATAATTTATAGTACCTAAAAGCTACTTTTAAAGTTATAAGTTCAAGAAGCTTTTTAAACTTCTTAAAGATAGAATAAAATGGAGGATCTATAAAAGCTAGGCATTCTATAATCTATGACTCTTCTATATCTTTTATAATAGAATTGAAATTCCCTCTCAATTCATATAGCTATTTTCAATTAAAAACCTATACTATAAATATAGTAACATTGATCTATAGCCCTTGAACCTAAAGCTATTAAATCGTTAAGTTAGACTTTAATAATGTTATCTTAAAGCTATGAATGATAAGTAATCTATAGATATTTAAAGAATAATTATCGAAGTATCCTATGAATTATTATATTAAGCTAGGAATTTCAGAGACTAGGTATTAATTAAATAATATTAAAATCTTATTATATTACTATAATATTAATTACTATATATATTAGAATATTATAGATATATAGCTATAAAGATTTCAAGGATTATTAAACTATATTAGAAACACTTATATCTATATAAATATTACTCGTATATTAACTATACTTAATGAATAAGAGTTATTTACCTATACGAATAAGCTTAGTCTTATTATATTTATATAGAAAGTATAAGTCAACTTATAATTATAGTAGAAAACTTTTATATCAGTAGTATGAAGTTTTATTTTAGTAGTAAGTAGAGCTTAGTCTAGAAGATATTAAGGTTATAGATATTAAGGTTATAATAGATATTTGAATAGAGTATAGTTAAGAGTAATTAAATACTTTAATATCTTTGAATTAGATACAGTTATGAAGACTTAAGAGCATAAGGGTATAACAGTGTAAGGATCTAAAGATATAAAGTTATTATAAAACAAATTATTAATTATTTATTATCAGAAGGATTAACGCGGTACAGATATACTAATTATAGCTATAGAAAGACTGGCCCTAAATTGACTTAAGGCTAGCTATAGTAATAAGTAAAAGGGTAGAAAAGTTAACGTTGTACTTTCGTAAGTAATATATCTACTAAGGGTTGTAGTAGAGAGTAAGCTATTAGTTTCTCTTATAATAATAAAGATTTAGAATATTACTTTATACCTATATAGTAAGATCATGTATAGCATGTATTACTTTTTAGATCAACTAATAACTAATTGTAATTAGATATTTCTATAATTATACTATAAATTTCCTACTATAAATAACTATATAGATTTCAAAAGAATTTCAATTTTAAGCTAAAGGATATAGAATAGTGATAGATTATAAGATACCTAATTCTTATAAATATTTTTCTTTATCCTACTTTTAAGAGATTTATTAAGATTCTTAACTTTATAATTTTAGTAATTGCTTTTAGCTATATACACTAAGTCTTGATCCAAATAGGACTTTTTCTATATAGCTTATTATCAAAAGGTCTTCTATTATAACTAATTATATTTCTGATTCTAGGATCTAATATCCTAGTCATAGAGAACTCTATATTAATGATCTATATAGAAAAGACTTATTTTTAAAACAAGCTTACTATATATACTTGAAAGTAGTTACTAAGATTCAAAGTTGAAACGTTTTGTAAATTCCTGAAAGATAGAATAAAATAGAATACTAAAGTCTAGGTATTCCATAGTTAATTACTTTTCTCTATTTTTCACAATAGATTTAGAATCTTATTGAATTATATACTATTATTTATAGAATAAAACTTACAGAATAAGTATAGAAGTATTTAAATATATTTATTATGATTAAGACGGCCTATTTAATATAGTAGTCTAATATCTAGCTATCTTTGACCTTTTTATGGCAAGAGTAGTAAGTTTAAGTCTTATAATAGACAACTACAACTAGTAGTTGTAATATACTTCCTAGTTATGAGATCAAGTATAAAAATTACTACTAGCTATTAGCTGCTATTAGTAGCTATTTAAAATGAATACTTCTTAATAGCTAGCAATAGGTTTTAGTAGCTAGTATTAGATATTATATAAGAAATTATATTAATCATCTATTAGGTAACTATAATATATATAGACGTATACTTTTCTTTTATACTCTTTGTATCTATTAACTATATATTAACGAATTATATTTGCTGCCTAAGACTTCTTCTATTTCAATAATTCCTTAGTATTAGTAATATCTATAGAGTTTATAAGACAAAAGCTAAGTATCAAGTATAGCGTTCTTTTAAGTATTCTAAGAGATATATAACTTCTAATAGATTAACGACTTTCGATATAATTATCCTATTAAGATTATAATACAAATAGAATAGACTTTAGTAAAGATACTCTAAATGTTATAATTAAAGATGTTTAAAGAAAGATATCTAATTTATTTTTGATTTACTATATTAAGTTGATAATATTAGAGCCTAAGTATTAATTATATGATGCCTTAATAATAATAAAGTATTGTAATACTAGCTACTAGCTACCTAAATATACTATAGTAATTTAATTCTAGAGGTTTTGAATGCTATGTAGCTTAAGAGATAAGAATATTAATATAATTAGATAAGGTTACCTTATTAATTTCTTATATAGGTATAATAAAGATTTCTTAACTTCTAAAGATTAGATTTAAATGATAATATTTTAGAAAACTATTAATTCTCTTGTAATTGAGATAAGTCTCTAGATTATACCTAGTTATAATCTTTATATGTATAGAAATTAAGAACTAAAACTATAATTTTAGTATTATATTTAACATTATGCTTTTAAATTTATAAGGTAATAGTATTATATAATTGTCTAAATATCTATTTTATATAAAGTAAGTTTAAATTATAAAAGATTAATATATTTTTTCCGTTTTTTTAAATATTTTAATTAATAAAAGAGTATTAGAAATATAGATATCAATATCTATGGCTAATAAGAATCATTAATCTTATTTGTAATTTTGTGTGTTTAACTTTCCTAATTATATAATAAGTCTGTTACCTACTAGTTAACTAAAGTATGTTAATTAAAGATATTAATAAATAATAAAATAGAGATCTTATAATTATTAGTTTGTGTCGGTTGCGTTATGCTGTAGGGTATGTAGTAACTGTATGTGTTACTACATATATAGCAGTATGCCTTCCGCGTTTTATTAGTGATAGGTACTAGGTATTTAGCGCTAGCTATAGCTATACGTATAGTAATTAGTAAGTAATTATTATGCTAGAAATCTAGAGCTTTATATAGTACTACGTACTATATAATATAATAAGAATAATAATAAATAACTAGAATACTAGTTTATACCTATATAGTAAGATTATATATAGTATGTATTACCCTTAAGATTAACTAATACTAATTAATAGTTAACTTATTTATTACTACTATACTATAAATCAATAAGGCTAATTATAGTAAAAAAAGTAATTATAAAAAATTACGCTTAAGGTTTATATAAAACGAAAGATTATGAGACTTACTATTTAGATATTTTAGATTCTTTTTATTTTAGTATTCTAATTAGGATATTTTAAAAAGTATGTTAATATTTTAGAGGATTTTCATAAGACTTAAATAGAAATATTATATTAAGGGCTTTTATTCTAGTTAAACTAAAGTAAACTCCTAGTAGTACTTTCAAAGAGTTTTCTAAATTTATATTTTAGATTACTATTTACTAGAATATATTTAGTAAATATAATAAATTTTCTTAAGTCTTATTAGAATTCTATAGTACTAGAGATTTATAGTATTTCTAGCCTCAACCTTTTAAGAATTATATAGCTTCTTAAGATATATTTTTTATTTGTTTTTATATAGACAACTAAATCTAATAATTCCTTTATATTATTCTAATTTTTATAATAATATCTGAATTACTAGCTTTTAGGGAAGTACTTGCTTTAGGTACTTCTTTAATAATTATAGTTATATCAAGTAGTATTTTTATATTTATAAAGCTCTATTAATATTTAGATCTAATATTATTTAGATAGATTTAAAATATTAACTATAAGAGCTTTATAGATAAAGATATTTTTATTGTTTTAATATAAAGTAGTATTTTTATATTTATAAAGCTCTATTAATATTTAGATCTAATATTATTTAGATAGATTTAAAATATTAACTATAAGAGCTTTATAGATAAAGATATTTTTATTGTTTTAATATATTTAGTATATTAAATTATATCTTATAATTATTTGAAATTATATAGTTATAAGCTTTTTTAGATATTTAAGGATAACTTTCAGGATTAGTTTATTTTAATATAGTAATTTATAGATACTTAAGTTACCTATTATATTTAAAACTACTTCTTCTTCTATAATATTAAGATTAATATGAATGGGGAAAGGATTTTTAGTATTTTATACTAAATTGCTTAATAAGATATATTTACTTTTTAGATATTTAAAGAGATTACTAAGGCTAGTAAATACTATACCTCCTTTTAGGTAAATATTAAAAAGTTCTTTAAGTAACTTAAAGATTTTATAGAAAATAATAAGGAGGTTATATTACTTATCTATAAAGCTAAACCTGAGGCTTAAAAGATTGAATTTATTTTAGTTTTCTTATAAGTAGTAAAACAGGGATAGTAGTAGTATAGCTAGTCGGTTTATATATCCCTGGTGCTAATATTATATTTCTAACTCTTTTTATTAGTCTTATTAATATATAGCTTTTTTAGTATAGAGCTTTTTTATATATAGGAAGTAAATTATAAATATAATAATTTATAGTTTTTAGAATAATTTAAGTATTTACTATATATTCTTTTTACTATCCTATTTAATAATATTTTAACTAAGTATACTATAGATTTTATAAAGTTTTATAATAAGATAATAAAGTATAGTAGAAGCCTATATAATATTTTTAAGATAAAAATTTATATATTTCGTAATTATTACCTCAAGTTTAGTATCTTATACTACGTATAAGGAGGCGTCTTCCTAATTATATTTAAAGATTAGGTATTTAAATATTATTTTAAATACTTTAGTAATCTTAGTTTTAACTTATAATTTGAATAAATAACTTAATATATTAAAGACTACTTTGAAAATAATAAATATTAATAGCTATATTTCTCTAATTAGTAAAATACGATTTTTTAAATTGTTATAGTTAAGAAATTTGATAAGAATAAAAAGGAAGCTTTCAAAGCCTTTATACTAAAATTTATTTATATCTAAAAAGCCTTTTTTTTAAACTTCTATATAGATATAGTATTCTGCCTCTAACTTATAAGTATATATTGCGGTATACCTAAGTGCTAGTTAGTTTTTTTTAGCCTTATTATAATATTTTAAAATTTCTATAACTAGTTATAATTAGTAATAAGTAATATTATATTGATTTAAAAAGCGTGATATATATAGAATAATACGAATAATAATTAGAAATAAGTTAATAATTAATTATTTTTTAGCCTTATTATAATATTTTAAAATTTCTATAACTAGTTATAATTAGTAATAAGTAATATTATATTAATTTAAAAAGTGTAATATGTTTAGGATGATGGGGATAATAATTAGAAGTAAATTGATGATTAATTTTGGATTAATTATATATATAACTTGTTTTAAGAATATTTCTAAAGTAATATACTATAAAATATTTAATATTCTATATATATTATTTTGTGGTAGTTATATCTATCTATATATGTTTATTTTTCCCCTATACTTATGCGTAACTGTGTAAATAAGAAATGCTATATATATAGTAAAATAAATTATTAGTTAATAAAGTATATTTTTAAGGAGTAATATATATTGTTTAATAAGTATAAATTAAACTCTAATTTTAAGGTATATTTTGTGATAGTATATTAAACTTTCTTTATAGAATATAAAGGTATTGATAGTTTTAAAGATAATTTTAAAGATTCTTCTTAAGATAATAAATATAATAATACTATTATGTAATATTAAATATAGTATAATTTTAAGGATAAGGTTGTTGTTTTATTTAAATAGTTTTTAATGTTGTATTTTAGCGATAGCTTTATTATTCTTAATAAAAGTAAGATTATATGAATCTTCTAAGATTAAGTAGTATTCTATATCTTAATTTAAAGTAGTATTTTTAGTAGTAAAATTAATAAGAAAGGTGTTATGAATTTTATATTTATATTTATACTTAAAGGTTGTTACTTAAGTATTATTTTTTAAAGTATTTTATTTAATTTAGGTATTACTAGCTTTTTAACTACTAGATATTCTTAGTTTATTATATTTAAATAGATAGTTAACCTTTCTGTTATTTATATGCTTTTATAAAACAAACTAGTAATAATATATTTTAGTAGAGTTTTTCTGATTATGATATTGGGGATAGTTAACATTCTGACGCTTTTTAGTATTATTATATTCTATATGGTACTATGTAATACCTCTTTCTTATTCTACTTTATGGATATGGATCGCTTTAGTATTATATTTAATAATATTTATAACTAGTTTTATTAAGGTAAAAAGATTATATTAGTTGTTTGAAAATAGGGGTATCTATAGATATTTTTTAATAAAGAAAAGATAATTGTTTCTATATATTTTATAGAGATAGAAATATAGAGATTCTATTACTATTTTAGATATTTAATTATTATATGTTTTTATAATATTTTTAATAAGATAGGATATCTAGTTAAATATTATACCTTTAAGGTATTTGAGCGGTATTACTACTAGTGCTAAATATGTAGTGTAGTACTTTCTTGTTTTTGTTTTGCTATCTATAGTAATATTGATTTTAATTTTGAGATTATTATTAATAATATTTATATTAATAGTCGCCTTATATTTTATGTTATTAATATTATAATAGTGTTTAATACTATTTGATTCCTACTAAGTATTTTGGTGAAGATTATATGGGAGGTTTTTAAAGTATACTAGATTGATATATATTAAGGTTTTCTTAATTTTATTACTATTAATATGGGTATAATATTTCGATCTAAAGATTTTAGATTAGAAGTAAAAATAATAGGATTAATAGTTTGTATTATTTTTATTAAGGTATATAATAGTATTAGTAAGGTTAAGTATTATTATGTATTTCTATACTGTATATATAAGATTTATTATAATGAAATATTTAATACTACTTAAGAAGTATACTTTTAGGTAGTATATAAGGTAATTAATAATACTACTAGGCTTAATAGTTTTATGCTTATTTTATTTGTTTTTAGAGTATATTTATACTTTATAGAAGATTTAGTTCTTTCTCTAGATATTGTTATTTAAATATATGTTATATATAAGGTAATAGAAGAAATCTGCTATAAGTATACTAAGCGTACTATTAATACTACTTTAGTAATATATAATAGTTTTAATACTTTTTAAATTATAATTCTCTTATTCTAATTCTTTATATATATAGCAAGAGAAAAATAGCTAATAAGGTTTATATTACCTCTTTATGATATATAGTAAGATATATATTCTTGAATTCTCTTATAGCTTTTAAGAATTTCAATCTATAGTCATGAATTCATACTTTAAAGGTAGCTAAGAAATTTCACTATAATATATTATCAAGGCGCCGACGCTTAATAGTATCTATAAGAAATCTATAAAAGCCTATATTATTACTACTAGAGATTTAATATTATACAGAGATATATATTCTTATAGTAATATCCTATTTTTATTTATAGTTATTTTCAAAAAGCCTTAGAATACTTAGTAAATATTATAAGCTACTATTATTATATATAATAGTAATACTATTACTATTAATAATAATAATCCCCTACCTATTTAAATAATAAGTAATATATTATTTTAACTATATATTTATAATAAAGTTATAACTACTTCAAGGAATATAATATATATACATAGCTTACTTTCTCTAGATTCTATTTAGGAATCTCATTTTATAATATATCTTATAGGTAAAAAGTAATTAGATATAATATTAATATTTAAGTTCTATAAAAAAGGCATTATTATAATACTAAGTCTACTATTTAGAGAGTTAATTAAAAAAGAATTAAAAGTATTATTATTAATAATATTATAGAGATTATTTAATATAACTCTATTTTCTATAAGGATTATAAATACTTTAAATCTCATATTATTAACAAAGTAAAGAATAAGGATACTAATAAAATATATAAGAAGTTAAAACTTATCATTTAAAGCTTTAGAAATAATAGCAAGTTCAAAATATTAATATAATTACTAATAATTTAATATAATAGCTAATAATTAATTTTAACTATAATCTCAGCTTTCTTCTAGCAAAATAATATAATAATATAACTTTATAATATTATATAAGTTTATATTTAAGCTAAAATAGAACTTATAAGATATATTATAATTAAACTACCCTTATACCTTAAGAATTAATACCCTCTAGAATCTATTATAATTATTATTAAACTACTATATATTTTTACTAAAATTAATACTTATTAATAAGCAATATATTCTAAATGGTATAAGAAATAGTTACAAATAGAAATATTAATATACAACTTATATTTCCTTATCTTATATATTAAAAATAATATATTTAGCTTTATAAGCATATAAACTAATAATACCCTTAGCTTCTTAAATACTACCTTTTTATACTATAAGAATAAGGAGCTCTAAAAAGCTTTATTTAAAATAAAACTTAAAGTAATCCTCTTAAAAGTAGTACTACTAGTATTCAATAGAAATATCCTATTTCTTAATAATAATACTTTTTATTTATATTAGAAGTACTAAAAGTAAACACGTATTCTTATTAATATATATATAATACCTAAAGTATTTAAGAAAGTATATATTAAATAATATATATATAAAATATGTCTTATTTTAATATATTAACCTAAAATACTATT
>QAPG01000725.1:0-15418 GCA_004366825.1 Colletotrichum spinosum
GTTCTATTATTTAAACTATAGAAATCACTTTAATAAATAATAGTATTAATATAGAATAATTACTAGTATTAAATATATATTTTATAATAAATAGTTAGTAATAATATATAGGTTTATAATAAATATTAGAAAGTATATAATTATAGCTTTAAAAACTAAAGCTTTTAAAAAGAAGGATAGTTATAAAGATATATTAATAAGATTATATAGTATACTTAGTAACTAGCTAACTATAACTATTAAAATACTAGAAAGAGCTTTTAGCTAAAGGATTACAATTTAAATCCTTTAAGTAATAGTCTATATAGTAATATAAACCTTATCCTATACATCTAAACCTTTCCTAGTTAAAGCTTTTAGCCATACTCTTACAAATAAGCTAATAATTATTATACTTTAAATAACTATTAGTAACCTAAATACTTTATATAGCTAAAATAAAATAATTAAAAAACTTTCTATTAAAATACTCTAGCTATTAGTACTAAAGCTATTTATTACTTTTTAAAAGTCTTCAAATAGTATCTATAGTATACTACTAATAATAATAATATCTAAAAGAAAACTTATATTATACTAACTATACTACTAAAATAGTTAATATATTATAAAGTATATAGTATTTAAAAACTTACTAGTTATATTAAATATTAATAATTATAATTTCAGAATAATTACTTCTCTATAACTAAAATAAGTAGTTTAATCTAATATCTTATTAGTAACCTTACTTTTATAATTATTAAAAAAAAACAATTTATAGTTAGAGCAGTATAGAAGGTAATATTATATAAATATAATTTAACTTTCTTATTTTTACTAATTATAATAAAAATCTTAGTATCCTTATAATTCTTAATAAGTAAAAACTTCATACTATATTAAATATAATCTCTTAAAAGAACTCTTCAAAAAGTAATAAAATACTTTATATCTTAAAGAATATAAATTAAAACACTTAAATTAAAAATAAAAGAGTTTTAGAGAAAGTACTACTAAGGTCCCTCTTTATAATATACTTACTATATAGTATTATAACTATTTTAACTAGAAAGCTAGCTATATAATTACTATTATTTAAAATTCTAAACTTTTCTTAAGAAGTTTAGATTTAAAGTAAGTAACTATTTAATCCTCTTTTTAATTAAAATATTTAGAATCTAGTTTTTATAAACTAATTAAAAATATATATAATAATAGTATATTAAAAAATAATTCAAACTATAGTTTAAAAAGTATTAAAATTTATCTAAATTCTAAAAATATCTCTTATTACCTTAAGTATTTAATATAATAACTAAAACTTCTACTAAAATATTAAAAATACTCTAATTAATCTTACTATATAAGAAGACTTTAAAGAAATACTAAATTACTTCTATAATGACTAAAATAATCTTATTGAGAAGTATAAAATCTATATAACTATAAATTATAAATATATAGCTTTATATATAAAACTTAATTAATAAGAAAGCTAATAAAAGCATAAAGTTATTAATTTAAAATACTCTAATAACTAAAAGAATATAACTAACTATTTAAGCTTTATATATAATATCTTACTACTTCTAAAACTATATTTTAATTACTATTTTTATAATAAGATACTTAAGTTTAGAAAACTAAAGTATTTTATAATATACTAAAGTAGTATTTTAAAAATATAAGGTATCTATAATATTAAAATAGTTATAAAAATTAATAATTTATACTACTATATCCTCCTCTATATTATAATATTAATACTAGAATATCTTACTTATATATCTAAAGATTTAAATTATTATATAGGATTAATTTAAATATTTATTTTAGTATTCTTAAGTTTTTAAAATATTAAAACTATAGAAAACTATATAAACCTTTAGGTCTTTCTCTGTAAGGTTTATAATATTATCTATACCAACTTCTAAAGTAGTATCTACTAAGAATTATTAATCCTTTTTATAAGCTATTCTTATAAAAGTAGAATTTTTAAAAATACTTAATTTAAATATTTTAAAAGTTTATTAATACTTCCTAATTTTTAGAAGATTACTTAAGAGGGGTTCTTAAAAAACTTTAAAAAGAAGCTTTAGTATATAGTTATTTTAAAGTTAAAATAATCTTATAAGTTAAAAACCTTAGTTTTTATTTAAAAAGTATTATTTTAAATAAACAACTAATTAGCTTTTTTAAGGATTAATAGAAAGGTATTTTTAATAGATATATTAATATTTAAGATATATTAAATAGTTATAATATATATATTTAGCCTAATAGCTTTTTAGTATTATAAGATTCTTAATTATTATATATAATTAGGAGGTAAAATCTGGTATATATTATTTATAACTAAATATAGCTATATATATTATATAAAGCTTTATTTTAAACGGTTTAAATAAGGCGAAGCCTATAGAGATAGTACTAGCGCCTGAGGTTTATCTAATACAAACTCTACTCCTCGAGTACGTTATTCCTAATACTTTTAGCTATACTCTTATAGTCTTCTATTACTATAGGGTTGAATATTAGAACTAGGAGTATAATTGTCTATAATAATAAGTAGTTTAATTACTATATTAACTAGTTATAAGCTAGTATTAGCATGAATGCTATTATTAGGTAAAAATTATAGTTAAATCTATATATAGAGTAAAGAGCTTAAATACTATTCTAAATATAGAGTAAAAGTAACTAAATAATATAATCTTACTGTAAATCTGTCGAGTTTACATATTAATATTACTATTCATAATATTAGATATATTTATTAATAGATATTTCTAAATTTATCCATAAGACTTATAATTAAGTATTACTATATATATATATATTATATTTCTTTTTTATCAATTAGTATTAAGGTTTTAAAGGGGGTTCGACTCTATTATAAAGAATATAGAAGGGTAATATGTTATAGAATATATAACTCTTATAAATATTCTATTTTGCTTTATATTTCAGAGATTTAAAAAGACACTTAATTTTATAATTTTAATAGTTATGTTTAATTATTTATATCAAGTTCTAGCTTAAATAACTCTCTACCTAGTTATTGCCCTAAGGCTTTCTATTACTATAGACTTAAATATTAGAACTAGAGGGTTAATTATTTATAATAATAAGTAATTCTATTATTACTTTAACTAATTATTAGCTAGTATTAGTATAGATCGTATTATCAGGTAAAAGGTATAATTAAATCTATATATAAAGTAAAAAGCTTAGATATAGATAGTATTATATATAGAGAGTAAGAGTAGGTAAATAATATTTAGAAAGAAATAAATTAAATAATAAAATTTCAAATTGTCTTAGAAAGGAAAAAAGTAAAGACTTTTAATATATTGCTTCTTGAAATTTAAATAGACTTTATTTGGATTTTATAACGTCTAAAGGCTTAATGAAGGTCTTAGTTATATTATCTTTTTTATTTATATAATATAGAAAGGTATTCTTAGTTATCAAAAGATCTCTTGTGAAGTAGTATTTTATATCTATATATTTTGCTTTCTTATAAGACTTAATAATTCTAACTAACTTCTTTACTGCTTAGCTATATATAAAGACTTTAAGTTTTTCAACTTTAGATAATTCTCATTTGAAACTAATATATTTATAATTATTTAGTAACTTTTACTCTATACTTAGAATAGTATCTACGCTCTTTACTCTATATATAGTTTTGTCTATAAACTTTACCTAATAATAATATTTATACTAATACTAACTTATAACTAATTCAAATAGTAATTAAATTACTCATTATTATAGATAATTATAACCCTCACTCTTATATTAAGTTTTGTAATAATAGAAGAACTTATAATAATTATTTGTATGGAGAAAGTCTTATTTAAACTAGGAGTTAATATAGATAGCTAAAGGTTACTATTAAATGTTATAGAGTTGAGAATCTTTTTAAATTTCTTAAGAATAAAATAAAATAGGATATTTAAAACTAGGTATCTTATAATTTATTACTTTTCTATACTTTTCATAATGAAATATAATTTCTCTTAAAGTTTAAATAACTATTTATAGAATAAGACATTTGAAATTAATATAGAAATATCTAACTATAATTATTATAAATAAGACTTCTAATTTATTAAACCAAGCTTTGAGGAAATTATTTTCAATATTACTTAGTTACTTTTACTCTATATTTAGAATAATATCTAAACTTTAAACTCTATATATAGATTTAATTATTAGTTTTACTTAATAATAGTATTCATATATAAGGATATATACCCTATAGTCTATATAGAGAGCTAGGATAGCTAGAGAATAGATTATATATTATATAATATAGTAGCCTAAGGCTACTATAGGATAAAAACCTTCTTATAGCTACTACTAGTTAGCCTATTAAATTAAAATCTTATAACTTATAGAAACCTATTTTTTACTATTACACCTTCCCTTGCTAGGCTTTTAGCTATAAACCTTTATAATTCTTTAATTTCTACTTCTTAAAAAGATAAAACTAGGATTCTAATAATAATTTTATTATAATAAATAGTTACTAAATACTTAAGGATAGTATTAGAAGTAATAATAATACTTAAAATAGCTACTACTACTAAAATTACTAGTAAAAACATAGTAATATTTATACTAGCTAAACCTTAAGTAGTAACTATAGTAGTATTTATATACCTCTTTAAATAATAATTCTCCCTAATAGAAATAATATTAACTTAACTATCTAGTAGTAAATTTATAATAACCCTTATATTATTAATTCTCCAAATAACTTCTAACTATACAGACTACTTAAAACTTCTTAGTTACTTTTATAACTTCTTTTATAAAAATACTACTTTATATAAACTTAAAGATTAACTAATAGTAATTTAAAATAGTTATTCTCTATACCTAAGGGTTTCTATAATATATAAGATTTAATAAGCTATAATTAAACTAGTATATAGCCTATAGATTTAGTAATATAATTATTACTATATATTATTATTAGAACTTATATAAGTTAACATTATAGTATTTATTCACTACTTATTAACTAATCCCGTTTTATAAGAATTATACCTATATAGTATATTTTATATATTTTAATATAAAAACTAATCCTTATTAAAATTCTATACTAAATAGTCAGTAATTTATAAAGCTCTAAATACTCCTATAGAAGCTTTAAGACTTTACATATTTACTTTTTTCTCTTACTTTAAAGCTAGATTATAGTAGTATTTATAATACTAAAAGTTTAATAATTAGGTATTTAAAGCTATAGTTTTAGTAATTAAATACATATAAGAGATATTATAGCCCTAGAAGGATACTATTAGTAACATTAATAAAAAAGTAATTAGTATTAAGAAAGTTATTAGTTTTAATACTACTAAAAACTTAATACTTAGCTACTATAGGGATATTCTAAAAACTCTAAAGTAACTATATCTTAAAAACTAGCTTTTCTATAAAATATATAGTAAGTTAAATTATATTATAACTAATTACTAGTATAATAAGTACTATATAAAATATAATTAGAAAAGCTATTTTACAAATTTTACTACTTTAAAAATATTATTAGAAGAAGCTATAGTATTAAAGAGATATTAAGAGGTAACTTATAAAAAGCTTTAAGTAAGAAAGAATTATACTACTTTGAAAATATAACTAAAAATATAGTATTATAATATATTCGGGGGACAATCTAGCTAGGAAGTTATTACTATAACTAACTTGAAGAGATTAGTATATATACTATATAGAAGTATTACTAAAAGTATACTAAGGATACTTTAAGGGGACTCTTACTAGAAGTTATTACTACGGCATATTATAATAATATTATTAGTATAAATACTATATATAGAATATCACTAAAAATACCTTAAGGGGACCCTTACTAGAAGTTAATACTACAGTACGCCTAGTTAAAAATTAATATTTTATATAACTAATATCATTAGTATACATACTAGCACCTTACTATTAGAAATTTTTAAAGAACTCTAGTATAATAAGATAAAATTAGATACTCTAGCTTTTACCTAAAGGTTTACCTTAATAAACCCAATATACTATTAGATACTTTATAATCTAAATAGCTATAAGATAAGATTAGATATTTTAGTTTTTACCTAAAGAGTTTTTCTTATATATTTAACTATTATTTTAACTATTATTTTAACTATTATTCTATTATTTTAACTATTATTTAAACTACTAAATAGTTAGCAACTAGTTAGTAAAACTATTTAGAAATAACTATATAGTATTTATTTATAAGCTTTAGAGATTAAGCTTTATAACAAAAAGGATAAATATAAGAATTTATACCCTATAGTTTATATAAATAGCTAGAATAACTAGAAATTAGATTATATATTATATAATATAGTAGCCTAAAGCTACTATAAGATAAAAGCCTTCTTATAACTACTACTAATTAGCCTACTAAGTTAAAATCCTGTAACTTATAGAGACCTATTTTTACTATTATGTTTTCCCTCGCCAGGCTTTTAGTTATAAACCCTTATATTATATTAATATAAACTTATAACTAGTTAAAAGAATAATAAAATTACTTATTATTCTAAATAATTATACTTCTAATTTTAATATTCAACTTAATGATTATAGAAGACTTTATAATAATAATTTATATAGAGAAAGCTTTATTAAAACTAAAGCTTACTATATATAGCTAAAGGTAAGTATTAAGATTATAGAGTTAAGACTTTTTATAAACTCCTTAAAAATAGAATAAAATAGACTACTAAGAGCTAGGTATTCTATAATCTATTACTTTTCTATAACTTTTATAATAGAACTGAAATCTATATAGATACTTACAAAAAAATAACTACTCGGGATATTCAAATTGTATATTAATAGCTATAAAGATAGAAAGGTATAAGGTTATTATAGAAAGAGTTATTAGTTATTTATTATTAAAAGGATTGAAATAAGATAGGTATACTAGTTATAGCTATAAGGAGTTTAGCTTCAGATTACCTAAGAGTTAGTTATAATAGTTAATAAGGGAGTAAGAAGGCTAAATTTATACTTCAGAGGATAATATATCTACTAATAATTATAGTAGAACGCGAGCTATTAGCCCCTCCTATTTTCAATATTATAATTAATAAGTAGTTTTAAATTACTTTAAAGATAATTACTTAACTACTCTATAAGCTGCTATATCAAGCTAATGATATTGGAGACTAGGTATCAATTAGATAATATTATAGTGGTAGTATATTATTATAATACTTATCATTAGAGATCTTGGAATATTATAATTGTATAATTATAGAGGTTTTACAAGCTATTTAGTGATATTAGAAATATTTCTATCTATATAAATCTTATATATATATTAAGTATATGTAATTGATCTATTAAAATTACATATTGGTAAGAATAGACTTAGTCGTATTATATTTATATAGAAGTTATAAATTGATTTAGACTTATAGTAGGAAACTCTTATATTAATAAGATAAAGTCTTGCTTTAGGGATAAATAAAGGTTAGTCTGGAAGATATCAAAATTATTTAGTTACCTTTACTCTATATTTAGAGTAATATCTAAGCTTTTTACTTTATATATAGATTCAACTATAAATCTTACTTTCTAATAGTATTTATACTCATACTAGCTTATAGCTAGTTAAAATAGTAATAAAATTACTTATTATTGTAGATAGTTATACCTATAATTCTAATATTGAGCTTTATAGTAATAGAAAACTTTATAGTATCAAACAATATAGAGAAAGCTTAATTTAAGCTACGATTTAGTACTTATAACCAAAAGTAATTATCAAGGTTATAGGGTTGAGAAGTTTTTAAACTTCTTGAAAATAGAATAAAATAGAATACTTATTTTGAGATATAAGAACTAGGTATTCTATAATCTATTCTTCTTCTATATTTTTTATAATTGAATTGAACTTCCTTGAAAATCTATATAGTTATTTATAAAAAAAAGAATTATAGAATAGATATAGACGTATATAGCTATAACTATTATAACTAAAGTTATTATTATATTAAGATAGGTTTTGATAAAATTACTTCAAGTATTATAGTTAATAGATAGTTTATAGATATATTTTAAATTGTTATATAGTTATTCTATAACATACCATATTGAATTAGGAATATTAGAAATTAGGTATTAATTAAATAAAACTCTCATATTAAGATATTATTATAATCTTACTTATTATATGTTTTAAAATATTATAATAATATAATTATAGAAGCTTTCAGAACTATCTAGTTATATTAGAAGTATATATATCTATATTATTTATATTAAAGGTTTTTAATCTATTTAAAATCATCTACTTCTCAGGATTCTTTAAAGGAAACTATACCTAGTAGTCAGCTTATACCTTATAAACCTAATAGATACTACTAGTATTAAGGAATTATTTAAATAGAAGAAACTTTAAATAGTAAATATAGTTAGTTAATATGATGAGTAATATATATAGAAGGTATAAATAAAGCTTATATTCGTTATAGTTATTCTATCAAAAATTATAATAAATTATTACATAATACTAATACTTACTAGCTAGAAGTACTTATTAGTAGCTATTAGTAGTTACTAGTTATGAATTACTATTAGTAAAAGCTAATGGCTAGTAGTAGTTCTTATATTAAGTTTCCATAACTAGAAAGTCTATAACTATTAGTAACACTTATTTACTATAAGATTCGAACTTACTATTCTTATTATAAAACAGTAACAAACTAGCTAGATATGAAACTACTACATTAAATAAGTATATACATCTAAATGAATATTATTTATATATTAATTATATTTAATTGATATAAAAGAAGTCGATAGCTTATACTCTATTTATTCGTTTTTCTGGAGAATAAAGTACGCTATATATAATCCTACTATATAGATATAAAGTAGTATTCTAGTTATTTATTATTGTTCTAGTTATTTATTGTTGTTCTAGTTATATTATATAGTATATAGCATTATATAAGCCTTTAGATTTATAGTATAGTGATTACTTACTGATTACTATATATTTAATTATGTCTAGTATTAGGTATTTAGTACATATTACTAGTAAGTGGTAGAAGGCATATTATTATATGTATAGCAATATATATAGTTACTATATATTTTATAAAATAGTATAATTAATACTAATAACCTTTTCTTTTTACTATATACTCTAATACCTTTCTATTTATATGAGAAATAGTATTTTTAGTAATTTATACTTTTGTATTTCAATAATATTTAAATACTTATTCTACTTAAGTTATGTTTCTTTCTATTTAAATAGTTATATAGTTTGAATGAATAAATCTCTTAAGAATATAATTTATAATATGTTTTATAAAAGTGTTAGTAATACTAGTATTTCTATTAATCTATTATATTTTATAGAGTCTATAGGATTTATATAATTAATTTAATATTATAATATTTATTATAAGATATTTCTTCTAATAATATTAAGGTTTATAGGGTATTAATAAAATGAATATAAGTTGATATGTATAGTAATTAGAATTTAAAAGAATTTTTTAGTATTATAGGATCTTCTTAAGTGTTAGGCTTGGGTGTATACTAAGTGATAGGATCTCTTAATAAGTATATACTATATTATATAACTATTTGAATTTAGCTTTCTTCTTATTTAACTATAGCTTTATACTTATATTTAAGTTTTATATTACTAGAATATCTATTATTCTAATAGTTAAAACTAGTAAATAGAAGTCCTAATAGCCTCCTAATACCCCCTTTTTCTATAGTAGTTTGATATAATCCCCCTTTTTAGAAGTTTTATTCTTAAGGCTTAACTATTAGAATATTAGTATAAAGTAGTAGTATCTTACTTTCTTTTTAATACCCCTTTTTAGTTAGAATCTAAATGTTTATTTTAAACTTTATATTTTAACTTCTTAATATTAGATTCTAATAAATATTAGTTTCTTAAAATATATTCTAATTATAGTTATATTCTAGTTAACTTAAAACTTCTATATAGAATAATTAGTTTTCTTTAGTTATAGAAATATTAAAAGGATTTCTTCCTTATTTCTAATTATAGGAACTTCATATTATTATAATTATAATATTTTAATTCTTATAGAAACTATATTAAATTTCTCTTAATAATAATTTATAAGTTTCTTATTCTTACTTATTCTATAGAATATTATTATTATTAGTTAGATTAAAATAGTATATATTTTGTAATGTTTCTAATTTTAGAGATTAATATTATTTTCTTTACTATTCTTATTATTCCCCCCTAGTAATCTATAGATAACTTTTTTATTATTAATTTTACTATCTTCTATCCTAAAGAAATGTTGAATTATTTTTAATTAAAAGAAGGCTTTTTTTATTATTTGAATTTTTAATTTTATATATAGGTCGCCCTTATTTCTTCTTCTATTAAGTCCTTTATTTCCAAATTGTTAAAAATAATAGTAATAATAATATAATATCTATTTCTACTGCTCTTACTACTCCTACTATTTTTATTCTTATTCCCCTACTACTTCTTCTTCTTATTCGTATTCCTATTTAAAAGAAAGTTATTATTTTAAAGAAAGAAGCTATTAAGTTATTATATACTTCTTATATCTTTGTAATTAATAATAAGGATAATAATAATAACTTTATATATTCTATTTCTTATTACTACTATTTTTATTTTATAGCTATCTAGAAGTTAACTAGTTATATTTTATCATTCTCCTTTTATTATAAGATTATTAATATATTCTTATTATTTCTTTTTTTCATATTTCTACTAATTATTTTAAATATTAGTAATAAGTATTTTTATTATACTATTATATATAATAAGAAGTATATTTTAATATATTCCTATTTTTCTTCTTATAAGCTACTCTTATAACTATAAAGTATTTTCTAATATTTCTTTAGACTATTTATATTATTACTCCTATAGGTTTTATTTTATATTATTTTTCTAATAATATCTTTTCTAAAACTAATCCTCTTTCTACTACTTATAATATTAAAATAAAATATTTATATTATTATCCTCAGTATTCTCTTACTAATTATTAATATAAGAAGATCTTAAGAAAATTTAAATTACTATTTATAAGATCTTCTAAGCTAAAGCTTCTTATATTAATAAGTTTAATATTAAGTATAAAGTTAAAGATAAAGAAGTAGAATAACTAGCTTATAAGTATTAGCTTATAACTATTAAAACTATAACTACTACTATTTTCTAATAAACCTAAGAGGTATAACCTTATATTATTAAAATATAAACTACTATTTCTATAAACTTCTAAACTATTTTTCTAAAGTAATCTTTAACTTATTCTTATATTATAAATACTTCTTTATTCTTCTAATACCTCTCTGATTACCCCCTACTTATTAATATTATTTTTTTAATATATTAATATTTTCAATTTATATTTCCTAACTCCTAAGGCTTCTAAATAACTTAGTAATAATAATAATAATAAAGGGAATAATAGAAATAGAAATAGTAATAATAAGGAAAGTAATAATAATAATACTAAGTAATCTAATACCCCCTTAGTCCCCTTTTAATATTCTATATATTTCCTTTTTTTAAAGATTAATTACTACCTTTAGGTTTTTACTATATCTTTTCTTTAGCTTTTAAATTGATATAAGCTTTCTAGCTTTATTTTACTAATAATTTAAACATACTACTCTTCTTAGAATTTATTAGTAATCCCTAAGAAACTTTTTTTATATTCTAATTTTCATTCTAGTAATATATTTTACTAAGGTTTCTATAAATTCTCCTCTATTTTATACTTTTTCTATTTAACTAAATACTAATAGTTTCTTTATAGTTTTTTCTAATTTATTATATAATTAACTTTATATATATTATCTCTTAGGTTTCTTATAGGGACTATTTAAAATACTAATAGATTACTTCTATATTTCTCTAATTATAATAAGGAGAAGATATTATAAATCCTATACTTTTTATCTAAATTAAATTTAAATATTTAACCCCTATTAACTATTTATATTATTCTAAATAATCTTAAGTATTTATTAGATAGTGTTTTAGCTAATTGCTTTTATTAAATATTCTTAATAAATAGTAATATATAATTATTAATTTTAAAGTCTAACTACTTCGTTTTCTTATTATATTACTTAATATATTTTCTATTTACTTCTTCTAATAAAACCTTTAGCTATTATTAATATAACTAGAAGTATCTTACCTTCTTTTCTATTATAAAGACTATTTTAGATTTAATACTTTCTAGAGAGTTATTATAAAATCCCTTTAATAAGTAACCTATTAAAACTTCTATTAGTATAATCCTAATAATACAATAGACTAAAGTATTATAAATAAATTTAACTATAAGTCATTACTTTATTTAATTATTTTAGTTGAAATTAATTATTACTTTTAGGAAGTATTCTATATTCTAATTGTATTATTCTATTTACCTATTAGTCTATAAATAATAAGTTATATTTAGTTTCCTCTTAATAACTAATAGGTAGATAATAAAAGCTTAAAATCTATTAGTAAATAGTAAACTTCTATTAAATATAATAATTTGAAGAATTCTATATTTAAAGAGGATATTGTTTACTAGGAAGACTACTAGCTTATCTACTATTAGAAACTTTTTTATTAGTAAGTAGAATATATATTTTATATATTAATTAATAACTATTAATCTATTATTGTAATTTGTTTTTGAAAATCTAATTGACTTAGGTAATTTAATAATAAAATCTATATTAATATATTACTATAGGCTAGTAAGTACTAGTAGAAATACTAATTCGCTATATAGGAAGTAGTATTAAGGTTTTAATTACTAGTATATTATATATTTTAATATATATTTTATAATATCTTTTCTTATAGACTTCTATTAATATATCTATCCTAGCTTTTTAAATATCTTAATAATATTTAAATACCCCCTTAGGGGTTTATTATAAAAAGCTATTAATAGGTTAACCTAAAGTTATTATCTATTTAAAATAATTAGCTTATTTTAGAACCTTATTTCTTTTTTTGATTAATAAACTAATTATTACTCTTCTAATATAATTCTTCTCTTCTCTTAATAGTAATCTCTTTTTATACTTATTAGATCTCTTTTTTTAATATTCCTTCTAATGTCTTTAAAATAATATCTTTTAAATTTACTATTAATCTTCAGCTCTAGAGGAATACTACTATTATTCTACTTAGAAACTAATTTAAGAAGACTTCTAAAATTACTTCTAGCTCCTTAGGTTTCTCTTTCTATAGGTTAATAATCTAAATATCTTAATAAACTATCTACTAAATTTTATTTTTCTAGTTGGTAGTTAATAATATAATTGAATAATAATATATTTTAAAAGAGTCTTACCTAATAGTTATTAAATTAAAGTTTTACTACTAAATATTAATAACTTAAGTGATAAGTAATAAAAGTAATTTTATATTATAAATATAAAAAGTAATACTTCTATATAAATACTACTTTATAAATAACTTATAGTTTAACCTTTAGTATATTATATTTTAATTCTATTCTTTTTAACTTCTATAAGAAGTAAGCTAGTAGTTACTACTATTTGTCTTCTAATTAGATAATTATTATTCCTATAGTAAAGTTAGAAATATCTATTTCTATATAAATTAGAAGAATTAGATTAAAATATTATAAAATAGGTATTTAAGTAAATTTATTCTATAGATTTTTAAAAGTTTAAATTATTTTAAAAGTTATTATATCTTCTCTTTTTATTCATTTAATTAGTTAATTAGTAAGTCTAATATATATTTTAGAATANAAAAGTTTAAATTATTTTAAAAGTTATTATATCTTCTCTTTTTATTCATTTAATTAGTTAATTAGTAAGTCTAATATATATTTTAGAATAATTCTAAATAAATCTCTTATAGAATTTTATAAACTTTAGAAAGATCTAAATCTCTCTAATACTAATAAGTAGTAGCTATTTCTTAATTATTAATATTCTCTCTTCTTCTATAGTAATACTTTTAAGAGAAATAATAAAACCTAAGAATTTAATTATTTATATATAAAACTTATATTTCTCTAAATTAGTATAAAGTTTTATAATTAATAACTAGCTTAATATTTCTCTTACTACTTCTATATAATCCTCCTTAATTTTAATAAATATTAGGATGTTATTTAAATAGATAATATAAATAATATTTATAAAACTTATTGAAATATTATTAATATATATTTAGAAGGTTATTAGAATATTAACTAAACTGAATAATATTATATAATATCTAAAACATTTATATTAAGTCTAAAATACTATTTTCTATTTATCCTTTAGTTATATATAAATTTAATAGTATATATTTTTTAGATCTAACTTAATAAACTATAAGGTTCCTTTTAAATAGTCTAAAATTTTATTAATAAGTAGTAGTAGTATATAGTTCTTAATAGTAATATTATTCAGATTTCTATAGTTTATATATAATTTTAACTTACTTCTTTTTTAAGATTAATAGGATTAATACTTCTATAAGACTTCTTAATACCTTAATCTATTCCTTCTTAAAAGTTAATATAAAATATTAATATAATTCTTCTAATTCTTTTTCTATAAGAAGGTAGATAGAGCTCTATAGAAGCTTCTTGCTTTTTTCTAGTTCTATTATATATATATATAAATACCTTCTTCTATAGAAATACTAGCTTTTTTTATATTAAAAATATAAGTTTATTCTTAATATTCTAATAGTAATTAACTAAGATTAACTTTCTTTTTATTTAAATATCTTATAAATTATTACTAAGTAGCTTACTATTCTCCTTCTATTAATACTAATATAGCTAAAATTATTAATATATATTTAAATTACCTCTTAGCCTTATTAATTACTCTAGCTTTATATATTAGTTTAAGATTAGTAATAACTAAAAGACAAATCTAACCTAGAATCTTCTAATTTAAATTAAACCTTACTTCTCTTTCCTAAGAAATCCCTAGGATTATATTATATTTACTAGTATTACTTACTTAGAATATATAAGACTTTATTTATATTATATTAAAATTATCTATAATCTTTATAATTATAATATATATTCTATATTTAGATACTATTCCTCTCTAGAAGCTTGATATCTTTAGTTTCAAGCTAATTTCTATAAATTTAGTATTGTATAGTATTTTCTAGTCTAAGATATTCTTATTAGCTTTTAAGTTAATAAGTACTTTTCCCTTCTTCTAACTTCTCTTTATATAGATTAATATTTTAATTTTTAAATATTAGTAAAACTCTAGATCCTATAGGATATAAATATTATTAATTCCTATTTCTAGAGTATTTAGTTACTTTTGCTCTATACCTAGAATGGTATCTAAGCTCTTCACCCTATATATAGATTTAACTATAAATTTTACC
>QAPG01000726.1:0-15336 GCA_004366825.1 Colletotrichum spinosum
TATTTAAATAAAAGCTTAATCTTAATATTTTAATAATTTATTTCTTATTAAATCTTTCTTTCTTTTAGTTTTATAATTTTAATTCTTACTATTTTAATAAAACCTTTTCATAATAAGTCTAATAGCTTAATAATATTGTTTTAAATTTCTAATAATATAATTAAAAGCCTTTTGCTTTATATAGAAGATATTTAGTATTTAATTAGAACTTATACTTTAACTTATTATATACTAATTATTATAACTATAATCTCTTTAAATCTTTAAATATTATATACTAATATTATATTAAGAATATATAATAATATATTATCTCTAACTTTAAATTATCTTACCTAATAATATTATTTTAAGCCTTTCTAACTATTAGCTAATAATTATAATAGATTTTAATATATATATATTTTTACCCGCTTGACGTAGTAGTTTAACGTCTAGCTAGCCTTTACCGTTTTATAATAAGAATAGTAAGTTCGAATCCTACAGTAAGTAAGCGTGACTAGTAGTTATAGACCTTCTAGTTATATAAACTAAGTATAGTAATTACTACTAGCTATTAGCCCTTACCGATAGCTATTAATAACTAGCGACTATTAACAGCTAGCAATAGGTACTACTAGCTAGTAGTAAGAATTATATAATAACTTATTATAATCTTCTAAAAAAGTAACTATAATAGATAGGTTTATATTTTCCCTATTTATTAGTAATTATATTAACCAACTATATTATTACTACCTAAAGTTTCCTCTATTTGAATAGTTCCTTAGAACTAGTATTATCTATAGAGTATATAAGGTAAGAGCTAACTATAGGGTACAACTACCTTTAAAAGAACCCCGAGAGGCATATGACTTTAAATAGATCAGAGACCTTCAATATAACTAAATATATATATTTTTAGATACCTAATAAACTACTTCTAATATATATTTAAAATATTTGGAATTATTATTAAATATCCTTCTTTTAAATATAAGATTCTCTTTTATGTTTCTAATTTTATATTTCTTAATTATACTAGACGCTTTACCTATTAGTAATATTTTAAAATTAAACTTAACTATAGCTATTTTAAGAAAACTAGAAAGAATAGTAAAATTACTTTTATATAATATTAATTTGTTTAAGTTTTTATAAAAACAGTTATAATCTTTATAGTTATTAGTAGTTTTAATAAGATTAATATTTATATTAAAATTATAAGAACTAAATATAGTAATAGATAGTAATTAGAAGTAGTTTATATTCTTATTATTATAACTACTATTAATAGTAGTATTATTATAAGATAAATAGAAAGCTACAGTCTATTAATTCCTTCTATTTATAAAATTAGTATTCTTAAGATACTTTAGTATTATTATTAGTAGCTAGTTAGTATAAATTAATATTATAAGTATTATTATAATAAATTTAATATTCTAAAGTTACTACTAAGACTATTATATAGTTTCTACTAATTTCTAGGTTAGAGCTAAGTTTAAACTAAATATTATACTACTAAGCTTTTTGTACGATATTTACTTATAGAGATATATAGAAACTATAGTATATTATTAAGTTTTTCTTTATTATAAAGTTTTTATACTAAGTATTATATAAAGCTATTTACTAGATAGGGGGCTAAATATATAATATATTATTAATATAATTAATTAATTCATATATGTTAAAACTTAAACAAAAGAATCTTTTTTATTTAATAATATATTTTAAATAATAAATAATATTATTATTTAATTACTTTTACTTTACATTTTGAATAATATTTAAAGTTTTCATTCTATATATAAATTTAACTATAGATTTTACTTAATAATAGTATTTATTTCATACTAATAAATAATTAGTTAGAATAGTAATAAAATTACTTATTATTATAGATAGTTATACTTCTAGTTTTAATATTTAATCCTATAGTAATAAAAGGCCTTATAGTAATAGTTAGAGAGAACTTTATTAAAATTAGGGTTTAATATATGTAGCTAAAAGTAACTACTAAGGTTATAAAGTTGAGAATTCTTTAAACCCTTTAAAAATAGGATAAAATAGAATATCTATAAAAGCTAGGTTATTTATAACTTATAATTCTTCTAGATCTTTTATAATAGATTTAAACCCCTTTAAGATCTATATAGCTATTTATAAGAAGAAAGGTATAAAATAAGTAGAAAAGTATTTCTTAATAACTTCTATAATTCAAACTATTAGTTTATTAAATTAAACTTTAATATAATTATTCCAAAATTAATAATTAATATATAACTTATAGATATTAAAAATATAATTATGTAACTATCCTATAAATTATTATTTTAAACTAAAAACTATAGAGACTAAATATTAATTAGATAATACTCTAATATTAATATATTATTATAATTTTATTTATTAGATACTTTAGAATATTATAATAATATAGCTATAAGGGTTTTAAAAGCTATTAAGCTATATTATAAATATCTATATTTCTATAAGTATTGTTTATATATTAATTATACTTAATATATTAAGATTATTTACTCATAGGAATAAGCTAAGTCGTATTATATTTATATAGAAATTATAAATTAGTTTATATTAATAATAAAGAATCTTTATATTAGTAATATAAAGCTTTATCTTAAGGATAAGCTAGACCCAGTCTATAATAAAGATATTAAGGTTATAGATATTAAAATTATAATACATATTTAAATAAAATATTTATAGTTAGTAGTAATTAAACATCTTAAGATATTTAAATTTTAAATAGCTATAAGAATATAAAAGTATAAATATATAAAAGCGTAAGGTTATTATGAAAAGAGTTATTAGTTATTTAGTATTGAAAAAATTAATATAAAGTAGATATACTAACTCTTATAATTATAAAAAGTTAGACTTTAGATTAATTAGTAGCTAGTTATGATAATTAGTAGGAAGTAAGAAAACTAAAGTAATATTTTAAAGGGTAATATATCTACAAATAGTTATAATAGAGAGTAAATTATTAGTTTAATTTAAATAATACTATTTAAAACTTAAAACTATTTTAATTAAATTCTTATTACTAATTAGATAAAGAAATATTAATAAAACTATCTTATTTATAATCTATTATATAAAAAGTATTATTATTATATTCTTTAAAGAATATTATATGATTATTAATATCAGTTTCTAATTAGAATTACTATTATTATCTACTCCTATATTATTAATTTACTTTCTAAACAATTAAACTTATTACTCTAATAAATTAAGAATTGAAACTATAATTTAATCTTTTCTAAATTAATTAAATAGAATTCTGAAAGTATTTATATCTACATTTATTTAGAATAAATGTTTCTCTCTAAATAATCAAATTCCTAACTTTAAATATATTATTTAAGTTTCTAATTATTAATATACCTTTTAAATTCTTACTACTATTAACAATTACTTCTTCTAATTGAAACTAAGTAAAAGCTCAAACTAATCCTAATAATTTAAACATTAATTTAAATATTATTAAGATATTCTTATTAATCTTCAAGATTAACTTTAAATTTAACTCAATATCTTAAAATACTTTAAATATTATTAAAATAACTAAAAGAAATAAAACCTCTTTATTAAATATTCTTATTACTTTAAAATCTCTAAATATTTTAAGAATAAAATCTTCTTCTTTTTTTAGAATTAACTTAACTAGTAATTCTATAACCTTTTTTATAGATATATTATATACATCTTATCTTAAATAGAATTCTATCTTATTAAATTTAATATTTCAAATAATCATAATTCTTTGAAATAGAGAAATCTATGTTTTATAGAAATTATAAATATTTAAAATATAACTAATTAAATATTAAATATATCCTCTAAATTTAATTTAATACTTTTTTTATAATGTTTTTTATATAATATTTCTTAGGTAAATATATTTAATATCTATAAATATAGATCTATTTCTAATAGAAATATAAGTTTTAATAAAGACTTAAAATATATTCTAGTACTTATTAATAAAAATACTATTAAGATTAGATTTCTTTAAGTTTATATAATAACGTCTATTTATTTTAAATATCTAAAAGCTTATAATATAATATAACTACTATTTAAATTAATTTAAATTAGAATTCATATAATAGTCTCATAATCTCTTATACTTTTATTATTTAAATATTTAATCCTTTTTAAATATACATATTTATTTCAACTAATTCTTTAAAATATAAAAAGAGTAATTTAAACTTAATCTTCTTTTCTATTATTGATATTTAATAATTAATCTCTCTATTAATTACTATTCTAATTCTTTTAATATCTTATTAAATTCTATATATTAAAAAACTTTTATATTACTTCAATTAACTTTTAAATCCTCTTAATATTAAAAATACTAAATTATAAATTTTATTGATAAAAATAAATATTAAATAAGACTTAAAAACCTAGTTTTTATAAAGAATATATAGAAGTTACTTATATAAATCTCAAAAAGTTAAATAAATCCTAGATAATATAATAAAAAGATAAACTAAATATAATATTAAAGTCTATCTAGAAATAATTTATTAGAAATAAACCTTTTTATAATAGAAATAATCTAGCTATTTCAATTATATTATTTATATACTTTAAATACTAAAAACTAAATATTTAAAAGTATTCTAATTAAAATATCTTTTTGAAAAATACTATATATAAGTATTATCAAATTATACTTCTAAGAGAACTATCTTTAAATAAGATTAGCAATATAGTATATTTAGAGATTCTATAATTATATTTAAATTATTTAGATATAATATAAAATAATCTAAAATTAATTTATCTTTAAAAATATAAAATTGCACTTTCTAAAGTATTATTTTATAATAATAAGTTTACTAATTAAGTTAAATCTAAAACTATAATTAAATTCTATATATTAAATTTAGTTCTTATTAATAAGTAGAATTTCTAAAATAATATTAGTAAAAAGTATTTAATAAAAATTATATTATTTAATATCAAGTCTAATGTGTTCTTCTTATTTGAATTATCTAAAGATTTTCAATAACTTACTTATTTTATATAACTATAGAAAGATAAACTAAATTATATTAAATAATATCTTTTTATTACTAAATTTAAAAAGTTCCTTTTTATAGAAATCTATTAGTTTAATAATATAAATTACTTTATAACTATTAAATACTATACTTAACAAAAATAAATAAGATTTATAAATAATTCAAAAGATTCTAAAAGGAATTTTAAATAATCTTTTAAATAATAAGCACTTAATACTTATATATATCAAATTAAAAAATTAATAATTACTACTATTAGACTTACTATATAAAAAGTTATTTTACCTTTTAAAAGATTTATAAATATCTTTCTAACTTTATTAATATTTCTCTTAAAACTTAAGTTTTCTTTTATTACTAATTTCTAATAGAAGATTAGAACTCTAAATTATATATCCTAATTACAATACTATTTCAAATAGTAACTATTATCTAAACATATAGGAATCTTATATTTAAATCTATAATAATATATTTAATATACTTATAACTTTCTAAAAACTATAAATAATCTTTAAAATCATATAAATATCTCAATTTCAATTAAAATACTTTATCTAACTTCCTTATAAAATAGTTAATATAAATAGTATTTTACTATAGCTTTTTATTAAAACTTTATTAATCTAAACTAAAGTAGAAAGACTTCTCTATATTGAACTAAATAATTAACTTCTAAATCTAAAATATCTCTTTTAATAATATTCTAATATTAAATTATACTTTAAATAGATAAAATACATTAAATAAATATTTAAAGTTTCTCTTAAATAATAAGAATTCTTTAGATTTCAAAAGTCTAAAATATAATTATATAAAGATAAATAGTATATTACTTATTATATTATATTTAATTCAAAATGCTTATATTAACCTTCTCTAAAACTCTTTTATAATTTATTCTTAATTATTATTATACAACTAAATTAATTTAAATATATTAATACTTTAGAACTTATAAAAAGATTTAAAAAGAGATATTATTATTATTAAAGAATTCTATTTAAATAAGTATTAAACACTATTATTAATAGTTATATCAACTTATATCTAAATTATATTATAATATTCCTTTATTTCCTTATAATTAGATTCTCAAATTATTTAAAATTCGAAATCTACTATACAATAATAAGAAATACCCTTAATTAAAAGAATAAAGAATTTAATATTTTTAGATATCTATTAAGTAGTATTTAGTTAAGTCAACTATTTATTAAACTCAAGTCAATTAATTAGTTTTATTATATTAAAATCTAATTTAATATCTAAATTAGAATATTTCTAAATACCTTAACTAATTATATAGAGTTATAATATAATATACTAACAGTTAAAGTTAAATCTATAAAATAACCTTATTATTATATTAAAATTACTAATAGTTAGATTTACTATTTTCAAATAGTTTATTAAATAACAAGTATAATAAATTAAAAAAGACTTTCTTTATATTTATTCTTTAAAGATAGTTCAGAAAGTAATTAAATATTTCTAGACTTATAAGTATAATAAATAAATAATATAATATATTATCTAAATATAAATCATTAAAATATATATTTTATTCAAACTAGAATAAAATATTTAAATATATATAAATAAAATAGTTAAGCTTTATATAAGCTAGTTTACTTATCTAGTAGACTTAGTATATATATTTATTCTTATATAATAAAAATATAAATAGCTAATAGAATAAGGTTTAATAATATCATAAAATACTTAATAATATACCTAATAGAATAATATTAATATTTATTAAATTAATTATTAACCATTTATATCTCCCTTCTTTTAAATTAAAAAGAATATTGTAATTATGAATCTAATAAGATTCATAAATCAATTTATATATATCTTTTTTAATATATTACTAATAGTTTGAGTAAGAAAACTACTAAATATATCTATTTCTATCTTATTTTTAATAGAATTTAGAATACCCTTCTAATATTATACCCATAACTCTTTAAAAATAAACAAATATATTATTCTTAAGATTATATAAAATAAGACTTACAGTATTAACTATTAAAATTGATATATATTCTAATCATTTTGATAATATACATTTCTTAATTAATATTTAAAACAATATTTTACTAGTATAATTATTGTAATATAGCTAATATAAGAATCTATTATTTTATAAACTTTCTTTTAATTACTTTATAATAGTTATTACTACTATTAATTTCAATTGAAGTAAAAAACGTATAATATATTGATATAAAGATTATAAAGAATAATTTATCTATATATTTTTATATTACTCTAGGTTTATCTATTATTATAATAACATTCAAAATAAGGATACTAATTTCCCCCTTAGAGAATAACTTTTAAAAAACTAAGTTCTCTTCTTATTATCTATAATTCCTTCATCTAACTATAAGATTGAAATATTAGTATGAAAAGCTACTAATAGGTAAATAAAATAGAATTCATATCTCATAATAAAATAAATTTTAAGATCATGATATATATAAATACTAGTCTATATATATATATATATATATATATATTCAAACAACTATAAGGTCTACTTACCAAACTTTATATATATTTATAATAGGAGTTAATAGGATTTTTAGTACTTATAACTATCTATCTATTCAACATTCTACAATAAGAAGAAGTAGTATTATAATAATACTGTATTAGTATTAGAATAATTTGAATTACTCCTATACTTATTATCTATATATTCCTATTCTAAATAACCTTTAATTCTAATTAAAATAAGAGTTATAACTAGTTGTAGTTTTATAACTTTATATTAAACGACTTAAAATTTCTTATAGTTATATAATAACTTTCAACTATGATATAATAATATAGCTTACTAATATTATAACTAATAGTAAGTAATTAAATTTAATAAGTAAGAAAATAGTTAAAAGTTCATCAATTAGATATTTAACTATTTACAAATTCTTCCTTATTTATTCTATAGCTAACTTAAGCTCAATAGAGAATGTAATAATTATCTATTTAAGCTTTTAATAGAAGTAATAAATCTTTTCAAGAATTTAAATATTATAATAAGAATTCTTAGAAGACTCAGTAAGATATAAGAAAGGTATATTGATATTCTAACTACATTAAGATTTCTATATTATATAGAAGTTACTAATCTATATTTTCATTCTAAATAATCAGTTTATTGATCATAATCTTAAGAAGTCTTTTAACCTTTTAATGAAAATCTAATTAACATTTAAGTTTTATTATATAGTTATCTATTATACAGAGAAATAGAAAGCATCATTATTAAAAGAAGTATTTTTAAGAAGTAATTTCTTTTTATATCAAATATGTATATATTAAATCTAAAACTATATATCGTTTTATTAAAGTTATTTAAAGACCTTTAAGAAGAATTAATCTTTACCTTCTATTAAATTAGTTTATTATTAGTTTATTAGAACTCCTATTAGGAGTTCTAATGTATCTCCATTTAGTATTATGTTTTAATATCTTCTCTTTCTTTTACATCATTTACTATTCACTATTAAGTTGAATTTGAATAGAACCTCTATTAATATTAAAACCTAGCTTTAGGAGATACTTCAATAGTGTTTTCATAGAGTTATAATAAACGTAAAGAATTTATACTTAAAGTGAAAAGCTTTTATCAATTTATAGGAGTAATAGTTATATAAAGTCCTAATAGTAATACTCTATATAATATTCTATATAAGCCCCAAGGCTTAAGTCTGTGATATCCTTTTAGTAATTACTTATTACTAGAAGTATAGTAGTATTCTTAATTTTAAAAGCTAGTATTCTAATACATATTAATTTAAAAGCTATCAGAGTATTCTGATATAGGTTAGAAATACTATTCACAGTAATTGTTTTGGGGCTACTATGTATTAGAATATCTGGTTCTACTACTTCGTATGTAAGCGTATTAATCTTCTAGTAGAAGAAACTTAAAATATACTATAACTATTATTAACATAACTTACTTATAGGATTACTATTTATAAACGTATCCTAAGGAATTCCAGTGTTTTCTATTATTCTTTATACTAATTAGTTAAGTATCTATCATATAATATAATATCCTAAAAGCTTTATAAAACTCAATTCTATACTTAATTAATAAAGAGGTAGACTTTACTTAGTATTATCTATATAGTAGATAAAGCTAAACTCTAAATATATCAAGACTTAGACTTTAGTTTATTTAACTAAAAGTAATATCAAATACTATTTATTTAGAATTAAAAGATAGAAGAAAGACTTTTATAAATACCTGGAAGATCTATATATATAATACTACTTAAGGCTTACTAAGGCCTTATCTAACTGAGGAAGTTATTATTAGATATTTGGGTATAGCTCTAGTTAGATATCTAGGCATAGCCTATAATATTTAGTAAAAATATTGAAGTTATAGATATTAAAGTTAATATAAATATTCGAATAAAACACTTATAATTAGTAATAATTATATGTCTTAGGATATTTAAATTATATATAGCTATAAGAGAACAGAAATATAAAGTTATAAAGTTATTATAAAAGGAAATATTAATTATTTATTTTCAAAAGAGTTAATATAGAGTAGGTATACTAGTTATAGCTATAAGGGGTTCAGCCTTAGATTTACTAGTAGCTAGTTATAGTAGTTAGTAGAGGGGCGGGAGGGCTAAAGTTATACTTTAGGGAGTAATATATCTACTAATAGTTATAGTAGAGAGCGAGCTATTAGACTTTCCTAATAATAATAATAATAATTAGAATAATAATAATAATAGTTCTCTGATAAATCTTACAGCTGAAGTTCAAGAGAAAACTAGAATAATTTCAAAAGCAAATTCAAATATTGACATAATGGAAATTAAGACAATATTAGAATTAAATATAGAACATAACAGTAATATTCAGAGAAACTCCAATATATATATTAATTTATTTATTGTAGCAGATAAAGCTGAAGAAACTCTACAAGTTATAAAAAGAGTACTTTCTTTATTATTCTAAGTTATACTAGTTTAAATAGGTATATAAAATCATACAGAAATATTATAAAGCTAAATGAGCTTCTTATATTTTATGAATAAGTAAAATAAATGAACCTACATCGTCTATTTAAGTATTTAAACTAATTACAAATAGAATTTAGATTCTAATGATAATAAAAGTAATAGAATAAATAAAATCTATAAAGGTTCGAAAGTAATACTTTTATTTATTAATAATATTAGAAATATGATATTCTTTAAAGAATATACAGGTTTATGAATTCAAAAAAGATAATATAACTAAAAGAATTATATATCAAGTTAAATAAGTAGCTTAAGGTTATAATTAATGTCTCAATATTAATTAGTTAGAGATTTGTATTACTATTTATGGACCTCAAGATTACAAATATATTATAATTCTTTTTATTTATTTAAAATAGAGTTTAGTATCATATATTATTATAATATTTATTCACACTAATATTATTCAACTTATATATATTTACTTACTAATTAGATTTTAGTTTAATAAAAAAAGGAATCGTTTAAGCTTTAATCTAAATATAGATATCAATACTTATAAATAGTCTTAGTAATAATAGTTATAGCTAGATATTTCTATACCTATCTCGAAGTTATCTTTTTATAAATAGCTATATAGATTTTGAGGAGACTTTAGTTTTATTGTAAAGGTTATAGAAGAGTAATAGATTATGAAATACCTAGCTCTTAGTATTCTATTTTACTCTATTCTTATGAAGTTTATAAACATTTTCAACCTTATAACTTCAGTAGTTACTTTTAGCTATATATATTAAGCTTTAGGTTTAATAAAGCTTTCTTTATATAGATTATTATTATAAAGTCCTCTATTACTATAAGATTAAATATTAGAGCTAAAGACATAATTATCTATAATAATAAGTAATTTTATTACTACTTTAACTAGTCATAAGTTAGTATTAATATAAATATTATTACTAAGTAAAATTTATAGTTAAGTCTATATATAGAGTATAGAGCTTAGATATTATTCTAAGTATAGAGTAAAAGAAACTAAATAAATACTTATAAGGATAATATAGATTATATTTTTATATATTTATTAAAGAAGGTTTTATATCATTTTGAACAATGTCTTTAATTTGAATACTATAATCTAAAGATATTCTTTATATAGAAGAATTTATTGTATCTGTTTCTAGTAAAGTAATTTATATTTTAAATAAAAAGCTATATGTAATTATACTAAAGGCTATAGTATATAACTGGGTATTCTTCTATTATAGAGATCATTTACTAACTGTTATATAAGACTACCTACTAAGTAGGAACCTAAATATAGACAAATATATAGTTATTGTAACTTAATATATAGATAGTATATTCTTAATTATTGATAATTGGAAGATACTTAATTCGATATAAAATCCTTTCATATAAGGAATAAACATTTAAAACTCAAGAGAACTTTCTATTTTGTGTGATTATTATTTATCCATAAGTTAAAAAGAAGAAATAATTAGTATTAATTAGAATTAATATATAATGAAAGTTATGAAATATATAAGAGAAACTATTTATTAATCTAAGACTCCTTTAAAAATAGATTTAATTCATTTAGAAAAAGGAAAAGGCTTTAAAATCTCACCTTTTAAAGATTTAATAAGAAATAAGACCTCTATTATATTTCGCTAAGAAAAAGACTTAATCTTACGTTTATAAAAATAGTTTACTTTCTATTTGATTATAATCGAAGTGAAAGTAATAATTAACCTTTGACTACATATATAATTATTGAAATAATAATAAAAGATATAGATTTATTTATAATTATAAAGATATATCTTTTATAAAGAATATTATATAATGAACTAATTCAAATTGATTACGAAATTTAAATAATTAAAAATGTACTTCTTCTTATATTTTCTATTCAAAAAGATATAGTAATATTATAAGTTATTCCATTATAAAATAAAACATAGTAACTTTATCTATTCATAAAACTGAATATATAGTTATATCAAATACTTCTAAAACTAGTAATCTATTTATATTATAATTATAATTATAATTATATAAACTTGAAAATTAAAATTATGCAAAGTTAAAAAACCTACGGCTTTTCATATAATTTAATAGAAAAGAAGTAAGTTAAAAATCCTAAATTATTCAAAAAAAGTAAAATATATAAATATACAATATTGCTCTATAAGAAGGTTTATTAAAAGCACAAGTGTCTATATAGAAATAGAAATATAGAAGATGATAGAATGAATATTCGAACTAAATTATAATTTAATAAAATCTAAGTAAACTTTATTTAAACATTGATAAAAGATTATTTAGAAAGTTTTCCTTTTTTACTTATGATAAGTTTTAAGTTTTATAATTTTATATCATCTTTCTATTTTAACTTTTCATTAAGTTCTATAAGTTCTATAAGCTTTTATATAAGTAAATTATATATTGGTAAACTACATCTTATAGTAAGATATTAGATTTATTCTAATATTTCAAAATCCTCTATTTTTTAATTCCAATAGAAATAATAAGACGATTTGTAATATCTCCATATAAATAAATCATATCGATATTATTCTAAAAGTGTATATTTATTCTACCTTTTTACTATTAGTAATTCTCGAGTAGATAAAATAAGACTAGAGGGGTTTATTTATCTAAAGGATATTAGAAGTATTTTAAGTTATAGATTCTATAATTAAAATACTTCAAATATCATAATTATAATTATCTATATATTATAATTATATTACAATATATATTATATCTTAACTTATATGATATAGTTGTGATATAATATATATTATAATTATAGTAATCTATATAATATATTAAAATGTATTATTATAATTATAACAATATAGATATTAGAATTATAATAGCCTATATGCTATAACTATAATTAGAGCTCTAATAGTATGACTAGAACTTTAAAATAAACTCTTTATATAGGAATATTAATATTTCTGAAAATAATAATGAGAAGTAGTTAAATATACTATGAATCAAACTACTATTTCTCCTTCTATTAAATTATTATTAAATTATGAATAATCGAGAACTTTAAATAAGTCTCTATATTGAGAAAGCCACTTTTATTATACAATATTTCTCTTAATCTCATAATAATTGATAGTAATAATTTAATTACTAATTTACCTATCCATGTATCTATTCTAATAATACATATATCTAATCTGTATTAAAAATATTTATCGTAAAATATATTAAAGATCTAATAATAAGAAAAGTAGTAAATAGTCTTTTAAGTCATTGAAAATTCTATCGTAAGTTCTATTTCAATCTTTAAAATGATAATAATATCTTATTCATTAATATATTGTGTTAATAGATATCTAAAGCGATATTCAATATATACTTAAGACTTCTTTTCATAATTGCTAGTATATATAAAAGTAGATTTCTCAAATATGATAAAATTATCAAATAAGCTCTTAATATTAGAATTGGACTTTATATAAAGACTCTTTATCTTATTAAAATATTATATTATTCATTTAACCTCTATATAGTATCTTTTTAAATACTTTAATTATAAATATTATTTAACTTGTTATATAAATAATACCTAGTCTCATATATTAATAATATAAGAGAAATGATTGATATCTTATTAGTAATATTATATTTCCATGTATAGAACCTGATAATATATAATAGAAATCTTTAAATATTCAAAAGAGTTTAAAATTATGTAATATATTATTTATACTTTATAAGATATATAAAGAGACTTCTAATATCTATAATGTATAAGAATTATGATTATTACTTTATTTAATTCTATATAATTTCAATACTAAAATATTTAGAGTCTACTTCTATATAATATTATTAGGATTAAGCGACTTTTAGAAATAATATAATATTTTATTTAAATATTGAATTCTGTCTGATATTATATACTCTAATAGTATTTTCATATAAGAAGTTTTATTAAATATTGAATAAAAAGACTATTATTTATATTATATCTAAAGAAGATTAAATTAAATGAATTAGTACTTATTATAAAGACTTAAAATAATATATCTATTATAATTAGTATATAAAATATATAATTATCTTGTACCTATAAGGTCTAATGAATAATTGATAAAACTTTTATTTTGAAATATATCTTTCTTTATTAAACCTTTAGATATTAATCTAATAGTATTTTATATATTTTAAGTTTTTTATAGAGTTTATATTAATTTTATTCTTAAATTATAAATTAGTATAATTTTAATAGATTAGTTTTATAATTCTTATTATAATCTTTATATATTAATAAATAAATATAATAAAGTAATTTATAAGTAATAATATTAGTTAATCTAGAGGGTAATATATACTATATATGATCTTGCTATAAACTTATAAACTAATATTCTAGTTATTTATTATTATTATTATTATATTATATAATATATAATACTATATAAAACTCCAGATCTATAGTATAGTAATTACTTACTAACTACTATATATTTAGCTATAGCTAGTACTAGGTACTTAGTACTTATCGCTAGTAGGATGTAGAGGGTATACTGCTATATATATAGTAATATGTATAGTTATTATATACTTTATAGTATAGTGTAATTAATACTAGTAACTCTTTCTTTTTACTATATATTTTAGTACTTATCTATTTATAAAAAAAATAGTACTTTTAGTAATTTACGCCTTTTACCTTAATAATATTTAAATGCTTATTTATTTATTCTACTTAAGTTATTTATCTTTCTATTTAAATAGTTATATAGTTTAAATCGATAAATCGCTTAAAAGTATAGTTTAATATACTTTTTATGAAAATATTAGTAATATTATTATTTCTATTGATCTACTATATTTCGTAAAGCTTATAGTATTTATATAACTACCTTAATACTATAATATTAATCATAAGGTATTTTTCCTTAGTAGTATTAAGCTTTATAAAGTACTTATAAAGTGAGTATAAGTTAGTATATATAATAGTTAGGATCTTAGGGAGTTTTCAATATTAGAAGATCTTCTTAAGTAATATAGTAATAGTATAAGTAAAGTTTATACTAATTATTATAATGTAAATCTCTAAAATAAGTATACTTCTAGTTATCTTTTTATTTTTTATAGAAGAATAGTATATGAGGTTACTATAGAAATCGAATCAGCTATTACTAGTAGTAGCCTTTTAGTTTAGGATTATTATAAATCTTTAGAGAAATTAAATAGTATAAAGTTGAAGCTATAGCTAAGATATTCGATTTACTACTTAAAAT
>QAPG01000727.1:0-15273 GCA_004366825.1 Colletotrichum spinosum
GTGACGCAGCAATATTGGCATCGAACCCCACAGCCGGTTGCGAACCCGACTGCACCTTGACGCTGGGGAACATCGATTCATGCGCCAGCTCATCACCGTAGTCGGGGTCGCTTCCGCTTCACCAACCCAGATGGCTGTTAGACACATGGGCTTGCGCGAGCTGTCATAAAACATAGTTGGCATCTCCACGACGGTTACCACCGGGACTCATCACCACCTGCGCGAACGTGAGTCGTGTAATCTGAAAAGAATCCCCAAATGCCCAGTTCAAACCAAAGTTACAAATAGCACGGCGTTTCCCTCTGTCCCCAACTTCACCTTCTGCTCTAGCACCATCAAAGACCCAACAACATACTCATCAAACCCCGCGATACAGTAGCAATGGCTCCTCGGATTTCTATACAAGATCTGGTCATACCCGACCCAGTCAAGCACACAGTTCTGGACGAGCCTGAGGTCTGTCTTGAAGACGTGTTTAGACCACAAACCCCACCAGCGCATGACACGTCGTCAACAAACATCCAGCACCACCGAATGCGCCAAGACGTTGAACCGTTCCCGGGATAGCGAGCAACATCATGCCGGTCAACCCGTTGCTGTCTCCTGCAAAGCTGAGTTCCTCAGGGGAACCCACCTTCGACGATATCTTCTCCGTGCACACCTCACAATCGACTGGGGTAACGTCCTCGAGTATGGCTCTCCAGAAAGAGATGTTCAGAGGTTGTGGCATTCCGAGTCCCCGCCAATTAGATTAAAACAAGCATCTGTGTCCTGTCCACAGTCAATTGCCATTCTCGAACCCTCTCTGTCACTGCCCCTATCGTTTCCGCTGAGCAGCTGGGCTAGACTCACTTCTGCTTCATTTCGGCCTGTCAATGCGACGCGCAGCGCGGCCGTATGCGTCTAAGATCAGCCGACAGGGCAGGCACAGCCATGTTGCGAGACAGAGGTGGCTGGCCGCAACTGAGTTGACAGCCCGGTTGCCAGTGTGGATGTGTCTGTAATCCAAACGCAGATCCTTGGGGCAAAGAAGCTGGGGGACTTGCCAGAGACGCGGCGTCGGATGGGTCACCATCCAAAGGGGTAATGATGTGTGGCCAACGCAAAGGGGCAATGTGCGAGCACGTTTCATTTGACGACAGGGAAGGCGCAGCTGGTTGAGACGTGCAGTGGAGCTCGTGGAATCTCACGAGCTGTGTGGGTCTTGGGGTGTGCAGGGAAACTAAGGCTAGGCGTAGCTATTGGTGGTGGTGGTGGTGTGATGCAAAGTGATGCAAACCCTTGCAGTATGCAGTAGATGCGTCGACTGCGATATGGGTACTGATAAACAGGGTTTCTGGAAGGGTGTGGTCGCACTATGCGTATGCTATACGATGTAGTACAGTAGCTTGCGGGGAGCTCGTGTAAATCCACGAGCTGTACGTACAGTCCCGCTTTGCCTCATGGGCGTCAAGCGTGGCGTGTGCCGATCAGCTTTCTACTGCGATCCTGGACGCAGCCTCCGCCCAGCTCGGCTAGCCGCATTTGGATCGATAGCACGGGGTAGCATCGTAGTAGCGCTCCAAATACGTACAAGACGGCCACGCAACCCGACGTCGTTAGCGACGTGCCTGCCTCCACGCTGCCAGGAGACCCCCCGCTCGTGTAATTTCACAAGCTGCCAACCCATGTCTAATCAGCCTCAGCAGGAGCAAGCCGGTGAATGAGAAAATAGCTAGAGCGGGTCTCACCCGGTGGACCTACCTATCAACTTTTCCCCCTCCTAGCCAGGCCCCTTCATGTCTCCTCGTCCAAGCGTGCTGAGAGAATCAGGCCAGTCTTGCTCTCATGAAGGCTTGGCAATTGATTGCGATGGGAGATTTTGATGGGACACTGCCACCGCAACCACATCTGCCAGTCAGAGCGGTAGACGCGCAGGTCAAGATTTGCATCCACTATTTGCGATTCCTCCCTTTACTCAGGCCTGCTACATCGTTAGCTTAGATTGGCTGAAGATTGCAGTGACTGCTTTGGAACTACTTCCGGACGCGCTTGCGTCTGATCTCAATCGCCAGGAATGCCAGTCTGCTGCAGTCCATCGGAAAAAACAGGTCGGCTGCCTGCGTCCATGTTAAAAGAAGTCATCGCACAGCGGGCAGCCGCCTTTCATTGCATTTTAGCATCAAGATCTCTACTGCTCAGACGAGTCAAAATGTGCGACTATACTCAACGCGAGTTTGTTTCGCTGCCTTCACAGGAGATACATTGTGTCCCGCTGGTGCATCGCTTACATCAGAACCCAGCAGCGCTGCCAGCCGTGCGTCACGCACTTTGAGTACAGGGGCAACGAGCTCTGCAGTGTGTGCAAACCGTCCGCGCCGATCCCCTGGGAACACATGATTAGACGGTGATAGGACTTTCTCCGCTGACTGAGTCTGGCCACTGACAAGAGGCGCAGAAACAACACTCCTGTAGGGGTTTGAACACACCGTCGTGTTCTTGCAGTCAAGGAAAGAGAAGATAGCGCCTCTCAATCGAAGCAGGGGCGGTACGACGACCGAAGGCGGGCAGATGGCGAGACGTGAATCCCGCAACTGCGTACATATGCACGCCAGCCTTGTGACCTGCAGATTAATGGCTTTGTTGCACAGATGGATTTAGATTCTGGGTTTGTCTTTTTGCTGGCGTGGCCTCCTGTCGGTGAATCTTGTGGCCATCAGGCTGAGGTGCGCGGCGAGTGATGAACAGGCTGGCGTTCAGGGGTCTCGAAACAGGGTAGTGGTTTGGCTAAGGTGCTGTGTCTCTCGCCCCGCGACACTGTGGTTTTCGCCATTTTGTATATATTCTGAGTACGTTTGTCAGGGTTGTAGTGGAACTCATGCAGAGTGTGCGTCTTGATGCTGTTGTTTGCAGCCAGCACTTCGTGATAATACTAATAATTCGAACATGACAAGCTATCTTTCCCGGAAATTTGTTTCTCGGTGGCAGAGTAACCGCCCCGGATCAGTGTGCGCCGGTCCTGTGGAGGTCTTCTAGTGACCTCCAGACGCTCGTCCAGGTGCTGTGGCCGGCGTCGGCGGGGTCTGCTGTGGTTGAGGCCCTTCCATCGGCAACTGCAGCTCTACATCGGCACAGCACGTCGGCAAAGGGGCGGCCGATTCAAGGCCACAAATCAAATCCCAGCGTGTAGTGACCAATGGGTCCCCTTGATCGCCATCGGCACACCTTCCAGGACGAGTAATGGCAGCGCTCCGTGCAACCCGGTACCAGGCTTGGCTGAGGTCGCTCCTCTTGCCGAGTCATTTTACGAGCAGCTCGCACCTGCCGATGGGAGAGACGCGGGCGCTCTGGTGCGTTCGGAAAGGGGCTCGCGCGGGGCTGCTGACCGCTGACTAGTGGCCTCGACGTGTTTTCTCCCAGCCCGGGATTGACGCTGCTGGGACACGCCTGGCGGACGACGAGGAGGGGTAACTGTAGCGTCAGGGTCGGCTCAAGAGGTGGTCGACGCTTGCAGACTGGCCGTCCGCTAGCCTGGGCAGGCGGACGTTGGCCGACCAGGGGCCACAGAGCGCTGCTACCGGTCGTATGATACTTACAGTATCTCTTAAAACTGCAAGACACCACTCGCGGACGAGCCATCACATTGAAAGAAGCGCACATTGCCGGTCATGAGGAAATTCCTGTATTCGCTCCTTGAGATGACGAGGACAGAATGCCGTGCCGGCTATCAGTCTGATCAAGAACTATCAAAACCGTAAACGTATTCTACTGAAAACCGCGCCCTTGTCAACATGGCATATGTCGCTCCTGCCAATCAAAGATCGTGTAGCTCTCAGACTAGACTCCGTCATCTCCTTCGGTAGGGGGTGACTGCAAGCTGCTACTTTGTGCGATGTTCTCACACTTATAGGTTCGGTCATGCGTGTACCCTTATTGTAGTCCTACAGATTGCTCCTCTCAACGATGTTCATTCCCCAAAGCTTACAAACTGTGAAGTCGTCAGGTTTCATGTCTATAATGTTAAATGCAGACTCTCTTTTAGCCATATCATGTGTCTGTAGCAGGAGGGACGTTCAAGGGCCGAACAAAGCTAGCAACAATGCCCCAGTACGGAGCAAATCACTGCCACCTTCGTTAGATTTCTTGGATTCCTTTTAATAGCCACGTCGACTCCAAACGCAGCAGTCCTTATATGAGAACACCCTTCATGACCCCGACTCTGTCGCGCTTGGAAGTGCCCATTCCAATCCCCGCCATGGATAAGACTTGGAGCTGCACGAAACCTACTGCTCCACATGATTGTTGTTGCGAAGCGCGGAGACCCTCGGAAGGGGGCCTCAGGCCACGTACGGAGGGTATGTGAGGAAGCAAAAAGGCTTGTCTATTGGGACGTATGGGATGCGTGATCTGAAGGGTGTTTGTACCCGTATGACCAGGGCAAAAGTGGGTTACGGAGCGTAGCCCCGTATCACGATAATTGTAAAATACTTAATTTGGATGAAGTTTAGTTGACATGATGATGCCCAAGAGATTCTGGCGTGTGCCTCGTCGCGTCAGAGCCTTTGGCACTGTTCGTAAATTGCGGGTTTGCGACGCTGCTCGTGGAATATGAAGCTGTGGGCCTTGACCCTTCAAGTTGAACAAGCGGGATGAGGACATCAGGTGGCTAGGGCAAGAATACCTAGAAACTCACCAGAAGCATCTGAGTTAAATCTTTCCTTAAAAGCTTCCCTGTCAGTGGGTGCAATACCTTTCGACAATGCCGACAGTTATGAACTGTCCCAATTGAACAATGCGAAACTGCAAATGCGATGTTGGCTCCGTATTAAAGGAGACAATGGCACCCAAAGGAGAGTATTTCAAGATCTCAGAGAGGCTGATGTGTCCCTATTTGCCCAGATCGACTGCGTTCTTCAAGGGGACGCTTCCATGAGCAACACGCAGAGGTGACCCCAACAACGTCGTGATTGCTAGCGCTTCTATGTTGGTCGTGAATCGCGTGGCGAGGCACCCATCCGAACCCTTAGTGTCTGATTCAGTGGTAATTGGCCGACACTGCAGTGCATTACCATGAAGGCCCTATGATACATCTTGGCGATAACGCACAATGACAGGCCGACCTTGCACAGCGCAGAGATTACCGGCAATTTTTAAGACAGGCCACAGTGGACCGCTCAAGCCCACATCCGATTCAACGCGGCCCAGTAGCTCACTCAAACTGTGGTGGGTGTGATACTTTTGTAAATTGTCGTACACCATAGAGCGACAAGAAATGCCGAAAGCCTGAAAGTCTGGATTTTCGTAAGGCCTCGGGAATATGTGTCGAGAGTTCAATCAGAGATGGGATGTCATTCTCATGGCTATTGAAATGGTTTTGGGGAGACGGGTGCCTGAAGTTGAGCGAGGAAAGTTCTTTTTACTTATTTAGTGCCCAGTCCACAGGAATGGGCATCACATGATAGTTGCTTTCTGTTGGGGCGCATATTAGCCGAATCCGAGATAACCTGGCCCACTTAGCGGATAATTCTGCAGGATTGGTGGAAGATGTGCAGTCCCATGGCCCGTTGAAATTAGCATCGCGTTGGAGCAACAATTTGCGGATCTTGATAGCTACGCGATGAGAACGTGCGACGCACTACTTATGGGTGGCTTGTCCCATCAGAGTCTATTCCTGCTCGCTGAGGTTCTTTTGGCTTCGCAATCTTTGCGGTGCCGTCGACGCCTTCAACCTCGAGTCAACTACGAAGTAAACCCACTAGCCTCTGATGGCGTGCGACAGGTGATGTCCTTGGCTCCTTCTTATCAAATTACACATCTGATTTCTGTTTGAGTGAAGATGGCTTATTACGTCTGCTGATCACAGCGGCAGATATCCAAGGTGTCTTGTTGAACGATTGTGCGGCCATGGTCCAGTGTATGACCCTGCAACTGAGATGCAAGCCGAAATAGAGGCTATCTTCCATGAGGTCATTTCTCTCGCTTTGGGAAGTCGTCCGCCGGAGTATCTCGGGAATTCTATCTTGGGCATAGGAACAGGAACAGGAATTTGGACGACGCATCTGGCAGAGTAGCCCGTAACTCTTGGCACAAAGCTAATGCACTTGGTGACTAATCGGCGTTTTTAGCGATTTCCGCAACATGCCGGAAGTGCATATAACGGGTACTTTCAAGAATCCAGTGCAGCCAACTTTGTATGTTCATTCTCATTTGTCTGTGGTTTGAATGATTGAATTCTAACGCTAAGCGACGGCGTAGTATCCCAGTGTCTGTCACCTACACCCGCACGGAGTGTCTGGAGGCGCTTGCAAGCCTGGACACGAGCTTCAACTAGGTGCATAGCCGGAGGTTGTGGGAAGCGATCAAAGTACCGGAGCAATACTTTGGACAGGTGTACGACCGCCTTAGGCCGGGGGGGGGGACATGCAGCACGAGGTGATCAGCTGGTTGCCTCGCTGTAACTGGAGCATATCTAAAACACCGTTAATGTCAGGGCGCGGGAGTGGGCCCCAGCTGGGCCACTGCTTAGTCATACGTAAGAGGGGTATTTAGGCCACGATGGCTGGGATCCTAGGCAAAGGGGCCAGATTCGAATGTATCAACAACCTCATACCTACGTTAAGGCCCCCCGTATAGATCCATCACTTGGTTACCGAATCCATCTCTGACAGTCAACTTGGTAGAATGGGGTGGCACGCTGCAGCGTGTCATGAGTGAAGGTGCTGGAGAGTTGGAGTCTGCAAGAATCCATGCCGACAAAGCATCATTGGAATACGCTTCGAGTCTTAGCCGTGGCTCAAACTTATGGAGGACATCGACAAGTTTGTGGCCGTAGTCGAAGAAGAGATCGAGACCGCCGACGTCCATTTCGAGATGTAAGCTCTTACCCTAGCTAGCCGGCACTAACCAAAAGTCTAAAAATGTATACAGGCGGATCTGGAAGGCACGAAAGCCCGCTGATAGATGAAACAAAGGACACATGTTCGCGTTGAGGGTGGGGACTCGGTGGAAAACGTGCAGAAGCAATAAGTGCATGCCGGAGTTGAGCTGGACTTGTACCTAAAGCATTTGCGACACCTCGAGCAAAGCGTCCGAAGTTTGCTGCTCAAGCGCCCAAGAAAACTTCGAGTCTTGAATCGGAGTGAAATGTGCGAAATGTGCGACCCAGGTTTGTACCAAGGTGCGCTGCCAACATCTCATTGAGGCCCACATATTAACACACGTTCTGCAAATGCCTTCTGATTGTATTCTTAATTGGCCTTGGCACGTGTTGATTTCACGTAATGACAATCGATTAGCTAACATCCCGCACGCCCATGTACTGGCGTCACTCAGCAGTCAATAGGAGGTGGCAGGCTGTTGGAATAGTGACACAGCTGTATTGCAGCGAACAGCTTGTCGTGACTGAACACTATCGAGAAGGGTTCAAAGATGAGTCTCAGCGCAGGGAGAGGATTTGCTCGGGCGTGTACTTTGATGTTCCTCCATCCCTTTGGTGTGTGTATTTCATTGTTTGTGCCGACGCTCAAATGGATTGTGGTCTTCTGTTCTGGCGGCATGCCTTGGGCGGCGGGAAATCCCTCGCTGTCCGACGCGCGAATGTTGGTAAGCTGGCCAGCGGCTCCTATTGCGAATAGTGTCGGCCGAGATCGAACTTACGTCTACAGTAGTGGCGTTGTGAGCACCAAACTTGAACAAGACAGCTGATGGAAATGGTCTGAATGCGTCAGGGGCTCTTTAACGGACTCCTCTGGGTCCGTCGTCGCCGTCCCGTAGAGCCCTGAAAGCAGCGCGCGCTCAATCTGGGCGGCCCAGACCTAGGAGTAGACGAGACGCGCCACCCCTTATTGGCTGTCCGGGGTCGAAATGAGCGTCGAGGCCGTGCACACTGCCTGTGACATTTAAGATGATTGCGTTTCCAACAAGAAAGTCACCACTAATCATCAGACGCAGCCAGTTCCAACATAACACCGTTTCAACGGGAAACTGCCTTCGGTCAATAACATGGAGCCACCGCATTTCGAAGAGGAGACGTACTTCTCAGCAGCCCCCTCCGACGTCGGGAGCGTTGGCAGTGATGATGAGGAGGAGACACACCTCCCTTCAGGCGACCCTGGCGATACGAGCGTCAGCACTGGAGAGCTGCTTGATGTGCTGAGCCGTCATTTTCGTTATTGGGAATTCTCGCAGGCCAAAAGTGGAAGACTCATCATATGCGACAAATTCGGCAGATTTTCAAGCAGCAACTTTGAGGTTTGCGAGGACTCAAAAGAGTGCCCGCATGAACTGGTACCGACGCCACATCACGCCGGCGACTCTTGTCTCACTACAAGAGGGTGCCCGTACACTCCGAGGCAGACGTGTCAAGACTGCGAGATTAACGTTTATTTCAAAGATTACAAGTTGGTCAACCGAAAGCTTGCGTATTCCAGCTGCTGACAACTGCAGGTATGGGGAGGATCTTGGAGTTGAGCCTTCTGAAGATGTTCTCCTTAGCATCGCCGGAGCCACGATTCCACCCAGCCTCTTCACGAAGCTTTCAAGGTAACATTTACGTCGATCAAGTCGCCGGGGAAATTGCTAATGCGAGCTTAACTAGTGTTCTCGAGCCGAACGCAACGATCGACGTCACGATCACCGAAGCGAACGTCGAGAGGTTGAAGAAGCTGATGGAAGAAGTCGGGTTTGCGGCCAAAGTTCTTGGTGAATTCTCCATGCCTGTCGGTTCGAGACTGGCGCAAGAGCTTGAAACTGGAGACCTCTACCCCGGCGACGACCTGACAAGAGAAGATGATCGAGGCATAAGGGAAAAGCTTCTTGACTGGGCAGCAGGGGGGATGATGTCACTGTGCGTTCAGTTTCATCGATTGATTGTCGGGAGCTAACAGCCGCAGGTTCGTTATTCGGGGCTTTCAACCGCGGAAGAGAAAATTTGCCAATGCCATTGGAGGAGATCGCCCCGAAGCGAAACGAATATGTCAGCCAAGAAGGCTGCGAGAACCTCGCACAAGCCGAGGTGCCGACCCGGAAAACATGTCGCTACGATGTGGAGTCGGCAAGATGTAGTACCGCAATCGACTGTTGCCTTAAGTCCCATTGAATGACATCTCATCACGGCGGAATTCACGAGGCCTTTTTTGTGTTGTACGTAGACTGAAAGAACGTTCGATTCTGGGTGTCAGACTTGGGGAACTTTGCTAGCATTTCTGTCATATTGTCTACGTTGTGCGCCCATGCAATGACATTTGAGCGTGCTCCATTTGCAGAGCCAATAGACTGGATTGGAGGACGGTGCTGACAGCAGATGATGGCGTCTCCTGAGGACGATTTGCGGGCGCAACGGCGAAAGACCCGCCTCCGTGGGCGACCCAGCATCGACGCTCGGGTGTGGGCATTTTGAGCCTAGCCCGAATCGGGGCGACCCTGTACGGTTGGCGTAGCGGCCGCCGTCAGCTGGAGCGAGTGACTTTGGTCGAGGGGCTCGAGCTTTTCTGCAGGGCAACAAATGTAGCTTGTATGGGGATCCCTGACCGGGGAGAGGGGGAGTGCACCGATCAGCAAGTGCTATGGTGGGTGTGTGTGAAAGCATGACGCACAGCATGGTGTGCGTCTAGGCGACCTCCAGAGGGCTTGGGATGGAGGGGTGCGACAGACATGCCCCGTCCGGCACACAACGTGGGGAGCTCATCTCACGCTTTAGTGTCCCACACGCGGCCCGCTTTTGGCATGCAGGTGGAACCCCAAGCCCGGCCAATCGTTGGAGCCTCTTTCGACTTCATGTCTTGCGCAGCGACGGCCAGCGCAGCTTCCGCGAGCTTCGCATTCGCCGACCGCCACGGGTGTTCTCATGCCAGTGACTGAGCCAATCGCGGACATGCCGTGCCCCTTGCTGCTCGGCGCAGCGCAGCCCGTTGAGCACTCGACCGCTAGCTGCGGAATGCGGCCACCCACTGTTGGAGTATCTTGGAGGGAGCCACACGTCAAGGATACTTTCTTATTCGTGGGCGACCAATATCCTGTTGAGGACGTCTCTAGTCAGCTAAGCAAGACTTCAGAGCGCAAGCTGAGTGATAAAGAGAGCGAGTCCTGACAGAAGGAGTGCCGGCTTCCGCAAGTTCACCACGATCACATTTCATACCCTCCAAGCCAATCACACCACACGCGAGCGACCGAAGCATCGAAAAGAATCATGGACCGCTACCCCTGCGTCAATAGACACAAGCACGGCGTGGACTGCCCCGGCTGGGTCAACGTCCATGGCGCGCGTTGCGAAGATTGTGTTATTGTGAGTGAATAGCCCGAATGCACACGAACCCTGCTGACCCTGGACAGGACAACCGCTAGGCTAGGGTGGGAATCAGGGGTTTGGAGTCAAAGTGATCGATGAGTGGAAGGAAGGGGAAACGGGCGCATGTATCTGCAGCACTCTGCTCTCCAGAATTAACCTTGTTCACCCCGAATATGTAATTCTGTGAATGTGACCTGGCCGATGAATGCCAACGTGACTGGCCTGCTTCGCCCCGACCCAATAGAAGGACACAGAGGGTAATTTTGTATCTGCATGCCAAAAAGGAATGAGGTAGTAACAAAAGCCATTCAGAACAATCAGCAATTGAGATACGGGGATAAACACAGCTTGAGCATCGCGAAAGAGATATCGACAGCACAGTAGTTTCCGCATCATTAGAGAAGGAACCCGATCGAAATCTCCATCCGGACGTGGAAGCAATTGAGATACGGGGATAAACACAGCTTGAGCATCGCGAAAGAGATATCGACAGCACAGTAGTTTCCGCATCATTAGAGAAGGAACCCGATCGAAATCTCCATCCGGACGTGGGCACGTGTTCTTGGGGCACATTTCAGCCTCTTGACGACTTTTGCGAAAAGTGATACAGTAGGGGGTCAAAAGTTTGGGGACAGGGTACAGTGCGCCACGTAGGCACACTAAAAGCAATTATGTTAAGTACTGGTTTTAAGCCAATCAAAAGAGTAAGTGTCGGTTGCGCCATGCCGTAGGGCATGCAATACCGCACGTGATGCCACATACGTGGCGGCATGCCTTCTACGTCCCACTGGTGACGGGTGCCGGACATCTGCCGCCAGCCGAGCATAGATGGGTGGCAATTAGTAAGCAATTGCCACGCTGTAGATCCAGAGCCTTACGTGGCGCCACGCGCCGCATAACTTAGGAACAACAACGAATAACCAGAACACCGCTTTGCACCCGTACGGCATTATCACGTACGGCGTGCGCTATCCCTGCCGGATCAACCAACAGTAAGAGAAAGTATACTTAGAATACAAAGTATATTTATGTAGCCACTTGGCGTATCATCTGCTACCTGCTCGCTACCCTCGGCTGTAGCCGCAGTACGGGACCGGGTGGCTGACGGCGCCCCCGCCGCCGAACGATGTGTGCCGACAGGAGGCATGCCAGCCCGAGTTTCGGATTCCTCGAATCATCAGGAGAGGAAAACGCTCGAAGTGAGCAGCCCGGGGTGGGATCTCTCGGCAGTGCAGTCGTCGACTCCCCGTGCATCTCTTCATTCTGGTTGGGAGGACGTTGAAACCACTACCATGCTCAAAGCCACGTGGCCCAGATAACAAGGCCAGGCGTGGCACAACATTCTCGTTAGAGTATCGCACCAGACTCGAAGTGAATCCCCATCGGGGTTTGATGAACAGATCAACGATGCCCTGTTCCGCCTCGGCCCACGAGGTCACTACGAAGGGATGGGTCTCGAACAGTCGGACTCTCGGCATCCACAGCAACAGATACTGGCCCGCCTCAAACTTCAATGGTCGAGAAAGCTGTATAGAGACGCGGACAGTCCCGGTGACATGGTCGATATAGGCTCTGACAAACGTCCGTCCCATCGTCTTGTTGCGAAAGGCCATGAAGCCCACCTGTGACACGGTTGCCAGTGTTGCCACACCAAGGTAGGTGTACATCCACAGCCAAGAACGGCCGGCGATCGATCCCACGTGGAACCCAACCCCAACTGCTGCCAGACAGGCGAATGCCTGATGAATGCCTGATGGATTCTCAGACACAGCTCGTAGAAGCGGCGCCGGAAAAAAGGGAGAAAAGACACCGTTGTCGTTACTACCATAGCCAAGGAGCCCTAAGAGGAAGACGTCAGTAAAATACGGTTTCACAGTGGAGAAAGATCAGCAACCGTAAGCATGAGAAGCTCTTTGACGTCCCCAGAAGTTTGAAGCTGGGAACTGTCATTCTGCATGGTAATAACGAAACGACGTGGGCTGCGAGAAGCATCGTTGCTCCGCGGCCCTGCTACCTGTGTATGACGGCGTAGTGTCGACAAGGTATGGCCAGTATATCAGCCGTAAAGTCTAAGCAGGGTCCAGCAAACAGGGAAAGCACGTTGAGGAGAGTCAAGTTCCCCGAGCGAGCGAGAAGCGTTGACAGTCGGAACGTTAGGAAGAATACGTTTATGCCCATGAAAACGGTCGGAGCAAGCAAGGAAACAGTATTCCAGGGACCGAACAAAGAATGACGATGAACGAGAAGACGGTATACCAGATGTTTCTCCAACAGGTGGGCAAGTTGTTTTCGAGCTCTCCCCGCGCTAGACAGGACGTTCATCAAAGCGAGGCCGACAATCATGCCGGCAAGGCAGATTGCATATAGAGTGGTTGCCCAATTCATGAAGCATTCGAGACTGAGAGAACTGAGAATCAGAAACGATCATGGGCGTGATGCATGGATGGTTGCGATTGTAAGGGTGAAGGAGCGAAGTTTGTACTGTATTACAGTAACTAAAGAGTAACAGCCCATGTAAGATACTGTACAGTAACATGCAGCAACAGCTGTCTGTTGCATTCAAAGCAGAAAACTGCTGACGGAAGTTCAATTCGGCACCCCTTTCACATCGGCTCCGCAGACGTATTCTCTTGGGAAAACCGCCACACGTGCCAGGCTCACTAGACCCACAAGACATTCGGTATCACGATGCCTGACAAGCGGGTGCTGTGTAGACATCTGTTAGCTGCAGAGCTTTTAGAGGCCTTCCGCGGTCCTGAACGTCTTGTGTTTCACCATGATTAAAACTACATTAATGGGAATATATGTTGACATAACCTTCCAAGGCTCTTTATGTGTCTGCTTTGCGGCTCAACGACGTCTGTGTCAAGGCCAAGAAAATGCGCTCCTTCACACTTAATTGTGGCCGCAGGTCTTGAGAAGGTCACCGTGCTTGTAGTGGCACAATCGCCTCCTGGAGATTCCCGCTATCGCCTCAGCCTACTCATCTCCATACAGTTGATCGCTTTCATTTGCACTGCTGGACATCCTTATTTCAAGACACTCGATGCGTAACTCAGCTGGCGAGCCCTCACCGTCAACGAGATTCTGTACTGCAGCTCTTTACATACGGCATGCTGCATGTTGGCGACCGGTAAAGGAATTACCAGTATAACATTGGCGGGATGTGATCCAGGTAAGGCACATTAAAAACTGGTGAGGCCGCCCAGGACTTGCCAAGCCTTTTCTTGCCGAAGACACCGCTTCCAGGAGTGGCTTCGCGAAGTCCACGGCACGCAGTCGTTGACTATTGCGAACGCAGTACGTCTTTGTGTCCGCGCCATACTCCAAGAGTAGTTTGACGGTTCCCAACCTTCCCCAAAGGGCGGCTTCCATCAACGGAGATCTTCCAGCCGCATTTACCACGTTTGGTCTCGCTCCTTTCCGTAGGAGAAGCCGGACCATGTCGTTTGACTTTTCGCACGCGGCGCAGTGAAGGGATGTGTTGCCTGTGACTTGAACATTGTTCTCCAGATTTCATTCTCCTCTCGCCTGATGCTGTCAGAGCCGCATTCATCGAGCTGGGGAACGCGGTGGCCCCGTGCAAAAAAGAAATTGCGTCTGGCGAACGTCGAAGCCCGCACACGATTAGCATTGGTTCATCTGCATCCTTATATAAAGGACCTGCAGACTTTGGGGGAATGCTGGAAAGTAATCCCAGCTAGTGCCCGGTCTGGCGGTGGCCTCTCATTCCTTCCGCGCAACAGACGAACATTTCAGCTCGGTCGCGATCCCTCTCGGGCGTATTCTCTCTGTATACCCTTCTGCCAAAACATCCCCGTTCGGTAGTGTTTTCCCCATAATAATATAATTTTATTAAGTAAAGGTAATTCAAAAGGATTTATAGGATTTATACCTTTGGGTGGTCATTGTGCCCCTAATTCCACTGTAGGTGTTAAAGCAGAAGGGACGCCAATCTGTTGATGAACAATGCTTCTTCTACTGTGGAGGTAGACATGACTGAGCGCGCAACAGACCAGATTCTCTTCAGAGACCTCGGTCCAGATACCTGCTTGTATGGTAATTTGCGAACGTTTTCAGGGTCTGCCGCTGCGTGCTAAATTTCCCCGGATATTAAAGGTTTACTCGCTTCGAGGGCCAGTCGACGACACGCTTCATCGCGGACTTCACCCCGCTTCATTCCCTGGAAATCCCGATTGTATCGAACCTGCTTATGCCCGATCCTGCTAGGAGTTCTGCCGTGTTCCATTTCGAGATAGTGGCCCAGCCGGAGGGAGAACGCGCCTTTCGTATCGAACTTGCAATACACCGGGCGCTTAGCACCGCAAGAATCCGTGGCACTTCCAACTTTCATGGACCTTTCCTTCACGAGGGAATGAATCTTCTTCTGCCCTCCCTTGTGACCCGGGACCTTGTGGCGTCGGTGGGATATCGTCGGTTTGGCAGCCTTACGCAGTCCACCCTCGCCATTTGTTCGTCGTCGGTCGCCACATCCAGACGGTCTTCCGAAGACAGCTTGCAGCGGATTAGCAGAGATCCTGGAGACTAACGTCTTACTTACAGGTCGACTCCTTGACATTGAGCTTCTTCATGGTTGACGAGACGTTCCTGTTTTTCTCAGCCATCCTTCGGCAGTGGCCAAGCGATTGCTTCGCCATGTTCCGCAGGCAGAAGGTAGCACGTGACCTCTATAGCTCACGCCTCCAGGGCGAGACAAGTACTTCCCGCGCATGCGCAACCTGCAGTGTCGACTGCGCGAGCGCGCACGGACCACACAACTACGCGACAACTCGTTCCGCGCGACCGACGCGTCCACGGAGCCTACTTCTCTTATTCAACACCTCATTGAGGCCGACCCCCTTGGCAGAAGCAGCGCGATTGGAAAGGCCGGTTTGAGGAGAGGACAGCAAGCTAGACTTGGTATTGAAAGTTGTGAAGGACTGCTTTTGATATGGAGGCTACGATGGTCAGAGCAGGCACTCGTCGGAAATTGACTGTGAGAAATATCG
>QAPG01000728.1:0-15478 GCA_004366825.1 Colletotrichum spinosum
CTAATTATAATTAATATAATTATAATAATAACTTATTTATTAATAAATATAGTAATTTACATATTATTAAATATATATTATTAGTTAATACTTTAGACAAATTAACTATTTTTTTCAAAGTTATAAATGCTTATTTAAATAATAATAAGATATAAATTATAAATAAAGAGGTTAAGTCTATAGAGTCTATGGAAGTTTAGATTATTAGATTTATACTTAATATTTCTTTTGTTAAAAAAATAGTATTAATATATTAAGAAGTAAATAGGGTTATAAAGTAAAACTTAATAATTACGATCCTAGTAATCTCATATATAAAACTAAATAGATTACTTCAAGTTTGAATTAGTATGATCATATGAATTATTTAGAAACTTTCAGTACTACTTATAGGCCTAAAGATTTTAGATATATATTAATTATATCTATATATTATAACTAGATCTTAGTTTAATATAATATTACTATTATATTTACTCATATAAAAGTACATAAAAAGATATATATTAAGTTACCTACCAATTATATTTATAATAAAGACTCTAAAAGTTTATTTTGTAGTATTAACTATAAGAATTAGCTTTTTCTTTATTTATTAAATAAGGTGCTATATAAATTAAAAAAAAGCCTAAGATTATACTATTTACGACTTAAATCTATCTTATTTAATATTAATTCTAAAGTATCTCCTTATAATAAAGGAATATTTATACTTAATATTATTATTAATAAAATAAATATTTACCTACTTAGTATATTATATTAATAATATACTATTAGGAGCTAATTATTCTACTACTTTAGAATATATTTATAGTAGTCTTAAAGAAGATATAAAAATCTAAGATCTAAAAAAGCCTAATATTTCTTTGAATAATAATTTAATTATTAATTATAAAAATAAAAGTATCAAAAAAGATTAATTTAAATATACTAATAAAGTTCTTACTAAGTTTAATAAAAAAGATATCTATAGCTTTCATATCCTAATAGATAATAAAGTTAAATTGTTTTTTAATAAGAATAGTATTTTAAAGAACGAAATATTAGAATATTAAAAAGAAGTAGGGGCTGCATTATATTTAGCTTTAAAAACTAGGCTAGATATTACTCTAAATATTACTACTTACTCTTATTTTTCTTCAAATCTTTCTAAAGAATATTATATTATTCTTAATAAGATATAAAGTTGGTTAAAAAAGAACCCTAATTATAAATTAATTTATAATTATAATAATATTAATCTTTTTAATTTATTTAAGTTTATAAATTCAGATTAATCTAGAGACATTAATAATAGAAAATCTACTTCAGTTTTTATATTTTACTTAGACTTCTATAATATTATAAGTTATAGTTTAACTAAATAAAAAATAATAGTTTTATCTATTTATAAAGCTAAGTATATAGTAAAATAGGCTATAGCTAAAAAAGCCTAGCTAATTAAAACTAACTAATTACTCCTAGCTATAACACTTGAAAAAGCTTTATATATACTATATATATGTGATTTCGTAAAAAGGGTAAAAATAGATAGAGAATCTTTAAAAAATATTCGAAGAAAAGAATAACTTATTCGTAGATCTACAATCTAAGAATCAATATTATTTGAATAATAGGTCTTGAAATATTAAGAAAAGAGAAGTTAATTCTTTTACTTATATATTATAAACTACCCTATTTATATTTAGGATTACTATAAGTCTACTTATAGTATATACCTATAGCTATTCATAAGTTTAATTTTATTATAATCCTCTTTTTAGGTTTATTTAAAGCTCCTATAAGATAAGCCTAACAAATTATTTATAATATCAAAGTTCTTTTTAGTTAGGATAGAGTAATTATTAAAAATCCTCTTAAGTATAATAGTTCTTAAGGTATTATTAATTATTATAGTTAACTTATTATTAATCTTATATAAGTTTTTAAATAAAGTAAAATTATCTTTTTTATATAGCTAGGTATGAAAAAGTATAATTAGTAGATTTATAAGGAGTATTTTACGAAATCTATTACTATTAATCTACTTATTAGTTAATAAATTAGTCCTTTAAGTATATTTTTATAGATATAAAGTTTAACCTAAAGGGGTAATTAGGTTATAAAAGTAAGCTATAATTTATAGGGATAATAGCTAATAATATTTAAATAGTAGATAACTTAGGGATCTTTAAAAATTGTTTTATAGCTTCTTAATATTCTAGCTTTTTATTATACTACTAGCTAGTACTTCCTAGGGTCTTAGGTTTATTAATAATTTTATATAGAGTTTATTATTATTATAGAGTTATTTGCTATTTAGGAGTTTTAGGTTTTAGGGTTTTATATTTAGGAGCTTTTAGAGTAATATCTATTTATACTTGCTTTATAGGAGCTAGAAGTAATTTAATTACTTTTTTATTTAATATATAGATCTATAAATCCTAATCGAATTAATAGGGTTTAATTAGTATAAAGTCTAGTAATAGGTAATTATTATAATCCTATTAATATTATTCTATAGTAATTAGATAAGATAGAAAGTTATTATAATTAGATTGATAAAATCTAAATATTTTACTAATTAATAATTACTTTTTATAAATAAGGGGGCTAATATAGTTTCTATTATAAAAATAGTCTTCTATATATTAAAAACTTTCCTTAATATTTAAGATTCTATTATAGATAAAAGCTTTAGACTATTTAATAGCTTTTAAACTATATAAGTATCTATTTTATTATCTCTCTATAAAAACTATATAAATATTAACTTATAGGAGATAAAATATATCTTTAGATATACTAGTTCTTCTATAAAATTCTTAGAGGTTATTAATTTCTTTAATGAAATCACTATTACTAGAACTTCTTTATAAGGAATCTGAATAGTATATATAGCTATTTAGTTAGTTAACTATAAGGTTAATTTAATAGTTCCTATTATAATAAAATAGGAAGATTGTAATATTAGTATTATAGAACTACTTTTAGTTTAAGAACTCGGTTTATTTTATTTAATAAGTCTTATTATTAATAGGTAATATTTCCTGAGTGTTCTAAGGAGATCTATTAGAAATGTAAAAGAAGTTAACTAGTTTTATTCATAGACCTATTTTGAATAAAGAAGTAAGCTTTATACTATCTAATATATCTTCTAGATAAAGTATGCTTTCTATATTATAAAATATTATATAATCCTTAATTTCTATTTGTTATTACTTTAGATTTAATCTTAAAAGATTTAGATTTTTTTTATAATATTTAATAAAATATTCTGTCGGGGTTTATCTGTTTCTATACTAATTAATAATAAACTATAGTTTTTACTAGTTTAGTATAAGTTTTCTACTATAGTTAGGAATAGGGAAATTAATACTAGGTAGATTAGTTTTTATAAAGTAAAACTTTTTTTATATAAGTCTATAAAAGTTAGGATAAAAATATAAAGAGTTATAATAGTTTAAATATCTTTTTAAATAACTGCTAATTAAAATATAAAAAGGCTTCTAAACTAATTCTTATGTAAACTACTATTTAGTAGTAGTATTCTAGATATTTACTTTTTTATAACTAAGAATGAAGATAAAGGAATAATAATTTATAAGGTTTATAAATAAGCTTTATTTATAACTAGAAAGAGTTCTAAGTATTCTAGTAAGAATATAGGAATATTATTATTTATACTTAGTAGTATATTTAGTTTTTTAAGCTTTACTTATTTTATACTTAGGAACTTTTTATAATTAGCTTAAATCTTCTTCTAATAGGCTATAGTATCTTTCTTATTATTATCCTTATAATCTTAAAACTATTTAAAAAAATTAAATTGTTTTACTATTAGAATCTTTCTAATTAGAATATTTAAATAAAATTTATAAGTAAAGTATAATTTCTAAATAATTTCTATAATTTTATAGCTTATGAATCTCTTAGGAATTTATCTAATATTAAGTATAATCCTTATCTAATTTAATATTATAAAGGTAGATACTTATTATAAGTAATTATTTTAGATATATATTATATAAATTTACTAGGTGATTAGTTGAAAAGAAGTATAGAACTCCTTTAATATAGTTAAGTCTATAAATACTGTTATTATTTTATGATATAATTCTTTATTATTATTATACTATTGATTATCTTAGTATTAAGCTTGTTTTTTATTTTGATTAATAATAAGATATATCTAGGTTTTACTATTATTTATATTATAATATATAATGATAATCTGGAACTAATAGTATCTTACTATTTCTTTATAATACTAAGTAGTTTCCTTATAGTTCTTATTTAATATTAATAAGATATAGAAGTTATATATTTTAATATATTCTTAAAGTATCTATTAGTAGTTTATAATCTATTTATTTCTATTAAGTAATTCTTTATACTTAATATAACTTAATAAGTTATATAAAACTAGGATATAGATATCTATAAAACTTTATAATATTAAGAAGGTTAATTTATTAATTAGTTTTTAGAATATATTAAGTAGTAGTTTTCTTATTATTATGTTTCTAATTAATATTTATAAAAGAAACTAGGATTAGTTAGGTTTAATATCTAATTACGGATTTTAAAGCTAATTATTATGAATTCCTGCTCCTAAGTATAGGATTTGGTTACTACTATCTAGGTATTATTTATAAAGTTGACTATTTTATAGTATTTTAAGAACTTTGTTTAATTAGAAATTAAAGACTAAAGAGGTAAGTATAATAGAGTATTTTACTATAGGTTTGTTTACTCATTTAGGATTATAGAGGTTATAAATAATTCTTACTAAAATTAGTTTAATATTTATAGTAAGTAATTTAACTGAGGAATTATTTTAGGGAAAATAGGTTTTTTTTAAATTAAGTATTATAAGGAAGTAATTTGTAGAGCTAAATTGTAATATTAAGTTAATTGTAAAGAAGTAGTATAGAGTTATTAATTTTGTGAGATATTAGATTTGGTATGTAATAATAATATGTATATATATAGAGGGAAATTCTAAGATCTATCTTTTAGGATAAAATATTTTTTTATAGTTATAGGTTTGTAAAAAGTGAATTTGTATTACTATAGGTTTAAAAAAAAGTAAATTACTACTCTTATTATAAATAGTAAGTAAATAGTAATATTATTTAGATAAAAGGCTTCTTATTAATACTAAAAAGTATAAAAAAAAGGTTTCTTCTTTTAAATTAATTAGTTTTTTTTATTAAATATATTTTAATTCTTCTTATTACTTATTTTTATCTACGAATTATTCTATTATTATATTACGATTTGATTACTTTCTTCTTAGTAAGGTGACTAATATTCTAAGAGTGTAATTTCTTAATAAATCTTATAAGATCTTTTTAATCTATAATTTAAGTTTCTATATTTTTTAAGATACTATTAATAATATATTATACTAAGTCTCAATTAATCTTTTTAAGTTTTTAGTATATATTCTTTTTCTTATTTTATATTAAGTATCCTAATCAAGATATTTCCCTAGGTTTTTGCTAATTTTATATTCTTTGGATTTAAAATACTTTAGAATAAGTATTTTGAAGTAGTTCTTACTTATTAAGTTTATAGTTTTAAGTTTTTTATATAGATATAAGTAAACTTCTAGTAGGTTTTTATAAGACTTTATAATTATAAACTTATTTAAAAGTATACTTAAGATATATTCATACTTTATTACTAAGTATTTATCTATAGTAATATTACTTTTTAGTTTAATACTTAAGTTTATAAGTTATTTTAACGTCTAGCTGCTATCTATAGTTTTTTTATTTAAAAATATAGTAATTAAAATACTATTTTCTATAGTTATTGTAAAGAATATACTTATGCAACTTATAATAAAAAAACTAGTTCTTAGGTTTATAATTTGTATTTTAAGTATGTTTTATTATCTAATAATCTTCATACTAACTATTTTTTTATAAAACTTAGAATACCTATTCTTTTAATTCTAAAGTAGTTTATAATAGATTTAGTTTTAGCTTCTATTATATAGATAAGATGTATTATCTTAATAGTAAGTATAATAACTTCTTTATTCCTAAATCTAAAATTCCTTAGGAATTTAAGAAAACTATTCTTAATACTATTAATATATTCTTTTTTAAAAAATAGTATAAAGTAGATTTCTTTTAATAGAAGAAAGACTTTAAGGTTTCTAATATACCTTTTACGTTTTTAGTTTATTTTCTTATATATAATCCGCTTATTATATTTAGTACTACTTTCCTTATTAAGAAGTACAAATTTTAGATTTAAGAATAATACCTTCTTATAAAATAGGAGTTATTAGTTTTTATATTTATAGAATTAGGTCTATTAGTAGGAATAAGGTAATTATTATTTAGTATATCTATAAATACGACCTAGTTATTATAAGTAATAGAAAAATAATAAAAAGAATAATAAAAAATAAAAATAATAAAATAAGGAGAAGTATTTTATAAGTATTTATTATATTTATTATCTTTATATTTAGTTAATAAGTTTTTCTTTATAAGTAGGGTTTTCTTCTTCTCTAAAGTTATAGACTACGTCTCGCTAACTAGAAACTTCCTCAAACTTATACTTATAAAGAAAAATAAATTTAATAAGTATTTATAAATATAAGAAAATAAGTATTTAAATGAATATAATAACTAAATAATAAGTCTATAAATCTATCTCTAAATAAATAAATACTATACCTATCTTAATTAAACTATTATATCTTAATATTATACTTTTAATAATAAGGCTANAAATAATAAGTCTATAAATCTATCTCTAAATAAATAAATACTATACCTATCTTAATTAAACTATTATATCTTAATATTATACTTTTAATAATAAGGCTATTACTAGAATTTAAATCTCGAATTTAGGATTTTGAAGTATTTTTTCTACTATATACTTAATATTTAGTAGGTATTCTTTTTGTTAAGCTATTAGGTTACTTAAAATATTATTATTAATTTCTCTAGGGACTATAGGTTCTTCTTCTTCTTTTTCCTCCTTATTATTATTTCCTATAGGCTCTCCTTAAATTAAGAAGATTTTAGATAATTCTTTCTCTAGATTAAATCTATAAATATCTAGATCTATAAATTCTTAATACTCTTTAGGTATTTATATAAATTTCTATAACCTATTTCTTCTAATATTATTCTAGTAATCTCTTTTTTATATAGGGTTTCTAGTTAATATAATAAAAAGTCTAGTATTTATAAATAAATCTAAAAAAAACCTATTTATTAATATTCAAGCTTCCTATTAGAAGACTTATTAATTATTCTCTTAATATTATAAACTAAAACTAAATTACTAGGTTCTAGTTATTTATCTTATAAAGTATTCTTCTTCTTTCTATTAAAACTTTCTACTACTTTCTAGTATTAATCTATAATTATTACTACTACTACTTCTTTATCCTTATCTAATTACGCAAAAGTATGAATCCTTATATTTATTTCCTCCTTAAGTATTTTTATTAATATTTAGTCTAATATTTTGTATATTAATATAAGTATTTCTATTAGTATAACTATTTTATATCTATATTTTAAATGGAAAAATATAAATCCTATCAATACCTATATTATTATTTAGTCTATAAATAAAACTCAAGGTAGAAGAAACCTAGGGTCCTTACTACCATTATTTTATAACTATACTAATAATATATAAGTAATAGGTTAGTATTTAATTTTAATAATTCTATTAGTTTATAAATTATAAGTTGAGGTAATTTTATACTTCAGCCTATATTACTTATTAAATTTAATAATAAAGTTCTTATTCTTAAGCTTTCTATTTATAATAAAAATACTATAGAAATTATAATATATAATAACTTCTTTTTATAAAAACTTTATAATTATTTTTAATACTAATTTCAGAAACTATTAAGCCTCTAGCTAGCTTATAAATATATCCCTAGTTTTAATAAGATACTACTTTCCTACTTTCTAAATATCTAAATAAATATAATTAAAAAGTAATCCCTAAAAAGTAGTGAATCTATAGAGGTTTTTTATCTTATATATTTTCTTCTTTTGATAATCTAGATAATACTTAACTACTTCTTTTATCTTTTTATATATATTAGGCTAATAGTACTAATTGGCTAATCTCTTATAAACTACTTTTCTTCTTTAATGTCTGTTTTTATTATATATTATTAATATTAGCTTCTTCCTAGTATTTTTCTTATTAATAATATATTTTAGAATTATATAAAATAGTATTAGATAGGTAAATAATAATTTATCTTATAGTTAAAAAGTTAAAGCTTTCTATTTAAAAGCTCTAAAATAGTTAGGATTAATTCCTAGAAGCCTCTTTAGTATTACTAAATAATAAGTAATTTACTTTATCTTTCTTAATTAAATTTATTAATAGTCTAATAATATAGATAGGAGTATTAAAGCTTTATTAATCTAGCTTATTCTATTTACTAAAGTTTCTATTTTAAATACTTCTTCTATTTATTAATTATTTCCTATAATATATACTTTTTTAAAGAAACTCTAGGTAGTTATATTTATAAAGAAGATTTATATATTAATCTAATTATCTATATCGCCTTCTTTTTATTTATCATTTTAGTTAGATAGTCTAGATAGTTTCTACGAAAGTCTATTAGTAGTTAAATTAACTATACTATTGATATATTTAATCTTAAAGTTAAATATTCTAATCTAGGATATCTAATAAATTACTAGTACTCTTAATAAGTTAGAAGTAGTATTATTAAGTTATATAATAAGAGTTTTTATATTAGTCTTTAATAAGAAGTATTACTTATAAAAGTAGCTTCGTAAACATTTTAATACTTTTAATATTCCTCAAAATTCTTTTTTACTAGTATTATAGAATTTATAATTTAAAACATCTAATAAATTACTAATACTCCTAGTAAGTTAGAAGTAGTACTATTAAGTTATATAATAAGAATCTTTATATTAGTCTTTAATAAGAAGTATTACTTATAAAAGTAGCTTCGTAAACATTTTAATACTTTTAATATTCCTCAAAATTCTTTTTTACTAGTATTATAGTTAAGTTTTAGGCTTACGAATAAGCTACTTTCGAATTAAGTAATAATTTATTTCTATTTAATAAATTGTCTAAATATAGCTCTCTAGTTAGTATTACTAATATTTACTACTAGGTAGATCTAGCTACCTATAGGGCTATAGTCAATTAAAATAAGTACTAGTAAGTTATAAAGATTACCTTTTAGTTATATTATAATAGTAATCTATTTTTATTCCTATTGAAAAAGAAAGTTCTTTTTTAGTAAGTTGTTAAGTAGTTTTACTATAGTGGAATAATCCTATACTTATCCTTAATAAAATATTATAATCTTAAGAAACAACCTAACTTTAGATATATTATTATAATACTTCTATTTTTTAATCTTTATAATTTTAGATTCTTCTAGATATCTCCTATAGGTTCTATAGATATACCTAACTATTAAAATCATTTATTATACCTATTAAGACTTAATAACTATAATTATATAGCTAGTAAGCTTAATACTTATTAAAACCTTATTAATATTCTAAATATATTTTAGAATATATCTATAAATACCTAGGTAGTATCAGTCGTCTTCTTTATTATAAGTTATCATTAGCCTTTTAATTACTATATTATTTAGGAAAACCTTATAGTAGTATAGAATTAAATTATAAAAAATCCTTATTATAATCTATATAAACTATATAATTAAATTAGTACTACTTATAGGAAAAGTATAATATTATAAAAATCTAAATAGAGTTATAAATATTATTAAGCTTTTATTCTTAAAGTCTAAAGGAATCTAGTTATATCCTAAAAAGATATCTAATAGTAATAATAGCTTATATATATTAAAATCTTCTGAAAATTTATCTACTTTTAGAAAGAGTTCTTCATCTTAAATAGTAACTCTATTGATTTTTGTTATTAAGTTGATAAGTTATATTTTACTATTTTTTATATTAAAAAAAGGGGTTTCTATAGGCTATATAATTATATTCTAATATACTATTTTAAATATATATTCTTAGAATTTTAAGAATATTATCTATTAAACTTTTTAAAATAAGGATTAATTTAGCTTACTATACTTTATAAGGGATAGTTTTAATTATCTGAAGAAGTATAATAAAGCTTAATATTTTTCTATAATAACTAAAGTTTTATATTAATACTTTTTCTTTTATTTTTAGTATTTCTACTAGTAGTTCTTTTTCTAAAGTATGTAAATGACCTAATTTATCTAAAATAAAGTTTAATCGTTCTACTATTAAATATTCCCCTAGAGTTAGATTTGAGAATTTCGGTATAATTATATTTGTGAATTGAGTTGAGAAGTTATTAGTAATGTTCTTTTTTGCTTCCTCCTATACTTTTAGTTTTTATTCTAGGTTTGTTTCTAGTGTTAATCTATCTAATAGTATATTGTTTACTAGTTGAATTCTTTTATTTTCTGTCTTATATATAGTGTTAATATCTTCTGTTGGTTTATTCTAGATATTTATTACTGTTTCTTCTTTTTTCTTATTATTATTATTTTTCAAGATAGCATTTACTACTTTTAAAATATCTTATTTTTTATAGTAGGATTTCTTCTATTTCTTGAAATCTCTAATATAAGCTTATTATTTATATTGTAGGGGTTTGTGAAGACTGTAAGGGTATTATTTTTTATAGGATAAATATTCTAAGCTATACTTTCCTAAGGATATAATAATATTATAAATCTTTTTAATTTTTAGTTTAATAGCTTTCTGAATCGAAACTTCTAAAATTACTTTAAACTTTTTATTAGTTTTGTCTACTATTGTAATTATTTTTTATTGTTATTTATTAAATCTTCTATATTTTTTAGTATATTAAATTTTAATATTATTAGTATTTCTTGAGAATTTGTGTATGTTGTATTAGTAATCTTTTTGTACTGGTTGTTCTTTTCTATATTTTGTTTACCTGTTGTTATTTTGTAGTTTTTGATAGTAGTTCCTATTTTCCTTCTTTTATAGAAGGAGGAAGAGAGTATATATATTAAATGTAGTTAAAATTTCTTAACTTTAGTATAATATCCTGGATTTTTATAGTTAAATTATATATATAGAAGGATAAGGGGATATTTAAATGAATATGTTTAGATTAGATCTAATTAATAATCTAGTTAGGTGCGTATTGAAGTGTTATTTGAGTTTTAATAATAAATAATACTCTTGGGACTAAATCTTTTATAACTATTTTTTTAGGTGTGATGAAGAATTTGATATTAAGGATGTCATATCTTCTAATATAGATATTCTCTATTATTACTCTATAGAAGTCTATAGTTTACTTAATATTTATAATACTTCGTAGTTTTAAATATATAAGTATTATTTTATTAAATAAACCTATTTTTTAAATATAGTCTTTAGTAATAATATTGATTGCTTAGCTAGTATTAATAATCCTTTAGAATTTTAAGTTTTTTAGATTTACGAATTAAATATTAATTTAGAAGTAAGTTATAATAAAATTATAAATTATAGTAAAACTAGTAATAAAGTTTTCTTTAATATTAATAGATTTTATTATAGTATTTATAAGTTTAATATTTATGTTATTAATTTATATAACTAGTATTACTTATTTCTATAAATTAAGTAGTATTATTATATTTATTTTCTATCTATTATTAGATTATATTATTAATTCTTTGGTAATATATTATTAGTTCTACTTATTTATCTAAGTTTGAAGTTCTATTTTTTTTTCCCTTACTTTATTAAATATACTTACGAATTCTTTTTTTATTTTAATAAATATTTCTCTTATTATTTAGTCATTTTAGTAGTTTTTAACTATTATTTAAGTATACTTATAGCTAATTTAAATATATATAGGTTAAGCTTTCTAAAAGAAGTCTTTAGGAATTAAAACTTATCTTCTAACCTTTTTAAAATAAATATAATAAGCTATTATTTAGGTCTTAGTATTTATTAATATTATAGTAAATACTAATTAACTAGATATCTATTTAGTAGTAGCTATTTCTTAAAACGCTAGGTTAATTAGTAGTATAGGTTTATTATTATCTTAATCTAGTTTGATAATTCTTAGTTCTAGTTAAACTAATTAGTAGTTTTTACTATATAGGTCTATAAGTAACTCCTTCTAAGACTTATAAAAGTTATAACGTATAAATCTCGCAGTTTTATATTTTAATCTATTTATTATAATAGCTTCTTCTATAGTTATCTTTATATTATCTTTTAGAATAATAATACGAATAAGGTTTAAAACTATAATATTAAATATCATATAAATTTTTTCTACTTACTTTTAGTATCATTATTATTTAGTAAACTTCTTATCTACTTTATTAATACTTACTTAATACTTCTTTTAATCCTAGAGAATTTATTAAAAATTAAAAAAGAATTATAGTTTAAAATTCTTAACTTCTTTAGCTTCCCTTAGGAAAATCTAAAGTCTTTAGGCAATATATATAAAGATAGTTTTAATATCTTCCTATTTCTTCTCATATCCCTTATTAAAAATACCTTTTTCTATTATTATCTTATTATCTCTCTATTAATTAATATAATAAGTACTTTTAATATAAAAGTAAATACTATAAGTCTAGTAAGCAATTAACTAATTATAAAATACTATATAATATCCTACTTATCTATACTACTAATAATTATAATTATCTATATATTAGTATTAGAAATCAGTTTATGTAAATAGAAGAATTTAGCTACTACAGATTCTATTCATTCTATATAAAAATCTTATATAGTTATTTTTTTATTAAATTTACAAATTAGTTATATAAGAGTAATAAGTCGATCTAAGCTTAATTAATATAATATAGGTTTCGATATAAGCTACTATCTCGTTTTATTTTCTAATAATATTATAAATTATAGATATTTAATCTTCTATAGAAAGATTAATACTATTAACCTATAGGTTTTTAAAAATATTTACTAACTTTTTAGTTCTTATAATAATACCTTCTTTAAGTAACTTCGCCTTTTTTACTATTTAAGCTACTTTTAGTTTTATTAAAACTATTTTTATTTCTTTAAGAAAAAATACTTTAGGAATTATAATTTTTAGTTATCCTATAAGCTACTTTATTAAAGTCTAGTTTTTTCCCTATTATATAAAAGTAATTTTAAAAGTTTTCTAGTTAGTATTAATAAGCCTATGGAATTTATAGTAAAGATTATAAGCTATTTTTCTCAATATTTTAAAAAATATTTTATATATAGTAATACGTATTAATTCTTAGTTAGAGAAATTAGGGTTTTTTCTAGTAATAGTATAAGTCTAGAAGTTATCAATTATAATTAGGAGAAGAATAATCCTTATAAAATTATCTTTTTTAAATAGTCCCCTATGGTAAGAATTCTAAATTCTTTATTTAGGTTTTAATTAGTAATTAGGTCTATAAGTCTATATATATTTAAAAAGATTTCTTTGGTTTTAGTTTAAGTTATTTTAGTAGATATAATAAATAATATAGCTTTCTTAAGTTATAAAGCGTAATATATATAAACTTCTCTAATTATATTAAGTTCTAATTTATAAGATAGGTTAGTAAGAGATTTATACTTATTTAGGAAATTAGAGATATTATTACTAATAAATTTAGGAGCTCTTTTAGACTAAAGAGATATAGTAGTTATAGTAAGTTAAGTTTAGAGTATTTTTACTAGTATTCAATAATTAGCTATTATTAAACTATAATTTATTAATAAAAGCGTAATACTATTTATAGATATATTAATATATCTTAATAGAGCTTTAGCTTATAATCTTAAAGTATTAGTAATAGGATTATTCCTAGGTATATATTCTAAATAGGTATTACCTCAACTTTTGGAAATATCTAAAGCTTATAGTTAAATATTTTTAAATATAGGGCTTATAAATAAGGGAGTAGTTAGAATTAAGAAAGAAGCTTCTATGCTAAGTTCAGCTTAAGTATTATCTTTATTTTATATTATCTTATTATCTAAGTAAAGTTATTATTTTAATATTAAAATAATAAGAATATTCTTTCTAATTACTTATTAATAATAAAAATAGTAGGTGAAGGAATGAGTTGTCTATTTCTTTTTATTTTTGTCTTATTATATTCGTTTTAATTCTATATGTTAACTTTCTAAGGGGTTTCTAAAATATTATTAGATTAATTAATTTATAGATATTCTAATATTATCTATTTTTCTAAAACTAGAAATATCTCTAGTTATATATATATATAATTATCTTATATATTATCTTTCTTAAAAGCTATACTTTCCTTAAAGAGGTATTTAAAGTATTATATATAATTATTTCATATATTATCTTCCCTAAGAACTATACTTTCCTTAAGGAGGTATCTAAAGTATCTATTTGTTTGTCTTTATCTTCTAAATAAATAAATTAATCCTATTATACTTATTAGCTTAATAAGACTACTTTCTCGATTCATTTATTTGTTTTTATTATTTTGTTTTATTTTATTAAAATAGTTATTTTATTATGTTTATTTTAAAAGAATTTTAAAAGGGAAATATCTTATTTAACTATATACTTAATCTATAAATAACTTATTAAAACTAATCTTATAATATTAAGTCATATTAGTTTATTAGATAAAGCTATATAAATACTAATTTAAATCAGTTTTCTAAATCTCTAGACTATCTATTTATTAGAAAGTATAAATATAGCTATTATTTATCTTTCTTATAATCTATATAGGTTTATAAATTACTTTCTTAGTAAAATATATTATCCTTTAACTTTATTTATCTATTTTATCTAAAAGTTAAGTAATATATTATATATTTATTATATATTATATTAACTTATTTATTAAAATGGTATAGAAGTATCTCTCTATTTTAATCTATAAAAACTAAAAGTAGAATAATCTACCTCTAAGTACTATTAAAATAAACTATAGCTAAAAAAACCTAATTAATTAAAATTAACTAATTACTCCTAGTTATAATACTTAAAAAAGCTTTATATATACTATATATATATAATTTCATAAAAAGGGTAAAAATAGATAGANATATATATATAATCTTATACAAAAAGCAAAAATAGATAGAAAATCTTTGAAAAATATTCAAAGAAAAGAACAACTTATTCGTAGATCTATAATCTATGAATTAATATTATCTGAATAGTAGGTCTTGAAATGTTGGGAGAAGAAAAGTTAATTCTTTTACTTATATATTACGAACTACCCTATTTATACTTAGGATTACTATAAGCCTAGTTGTAGCACGTACCTATGGCTGTTCACAAGCCTAGCCCTATTATAATAGCTTTTATAAGTACTATTAAAAAGACTATATATTTATATAATAATTATAATTTTATTAATAGAATTATAAGACTTAAAACTATTAATAAGCTGATTATCTTTATAAATAATTAATTAGCTAAAGAGCTTATTAAGAATACTATATTCTATAAAATA
>QAPG01000729.1:0-15493 GCA_004366825.1 Colletotrichum spinosum
GGCTTGATTATATTATAATAAGAATTCTTTAGTTTTTAGAAGGATTTTAAACTATTTAACATACTATATATACTTTATAAAACGCTTAAGGAACTTTTCGATATATACTACTTATAAGAACTATAATTATTATACTACTTAATCTTAAATAACCTTAATACTAAGAAATTACTATAAATCCTTATTTCTCTTAAAGTAATACTTCTTCTAAAGGTTTACTAATAATATAAGCATTTTAAATATATTTTCTAAAAGGAATAAGAATATATAATTATCAATATAAAAGAAGAAAATAATATACCCCTTAAATTAGTAATATAGTTCTCCTATAATAAGTTGAAAGTTAAAATACCTAAAGCCTACTTCTAAATAGTATTACTAGAAGAAAAAAGATTTTTAAAAACTATTAAATATTTTATTAAAGTAGTAGATCCTACCTAGTGTTTAATAACCTAAAGGTATCTCTATATAAATAACCTCATTAAATACTATATATATAAAAATATTAACTATATTATATTAAAATAACTTAAGATTAAAATAGTTAGTAATTACTATAAAGGTTTAAAACAATATACTTATTAGAATAGTTATATAAGTCTCATAGTTATCTCATAGCTATTAATCTCTATAGATAACTAGTCAAGCTTTAATTCTTAAGAGGTACCTATATTTATCAAGCTTATAGGTATAAACCTAATGGTACTTTAAAATCTTTAAGCTTCTCGTAAGAATCTTACTAATTTTACTTTAGAAATACGATTCAATATAACTCTTAAGATAAGCCTTTTTAGTTATTACTATAGTTTTAATATATAAATAAGTAAGTACTACTAAGTAAAATATAAGTAATAGTAATAGCTTCTACTATAAGACTTCTAGAATAAGAGTTTCTACTCCCCTATATTTTAAATACTTTCTGATATCTAATTCGCCTTATAATTAAAGTTTATTATTAAAAATCCTAATATTTATATTTTAGAATTTTCAAAAAAATTAAACTTCTAAAACCCCTTCTAGTTAATTATTTATATAACTCTATAGCTATAAGTAGGAATATCTTAAAACGTCTCGAAATAACTAAAAAACACTAGCTAAAAAAACAACTTTAAATAAAAATCTCCTAATAACTCTAATATAATATTTTATCTATCCTTTATATTTAACCCTCTCTAGAAATACTTAAACTCCTTACCTCCTTATAATCTTATCTATATAAATAAGATTATAAAAGAACGTAGTAGTTAATTCTAGAAGGGTTATTAATATAAACTTTACGGTTTCAAAAAATACTTTATAAAACTTAAAAGTAGTTACTATATAGATATAAAACCTCAAACTACTATAGCTACCTCCTATTATATTAACTACCTTATTAGGCTTTTTATCTAAACTTAAATAAGTAATAAAACTAACCTTAAGTAGCTCTACTATAATTAATTACTCTTATAATTAGCAAGAACCTTTATTAGAATTAAACTATTTAAAATTATCTTATAGAAAAACTAAATCCCTATTAAAAACTCTTATAATTAGCAAGAACCTTTATTAGAATTAAACTATTTAAAATTATCTTATAGAAAAACTAAATCCCTATTAAAGAAGAAGGTTTCATTAAAAAGATATTATAAGTTATTATAACCTTATTTTAAACTAAATTCTATACCTAATATTAATTAATTAAAATATAGCTAACTAAAAAGCTAATAAAAGCATACTTCTTAAAGCATACCAACTAATTATACTTAAGCTTTATATTTATAATAAGAATAAAATATTTATAGTTATAAGTATAGAGGTAGGCTAAATCTAGCTTTATAGTATTATTTTTTAAGTAGTCTTATAAAACTTCTAATATAGTATTTACTAGTTTAAAAAGTATATCGGTATTCGATTATAAAGAAATACTACTACTTATAAGGTTTTAAGCTAGAACTCGTGGGGTAGTTTACTCCTATACCTTATAGCTTTTATATATACCTTAATAATTATTCTAATATACTTAATATTTCTATTTTAGCCCTAGGTATATAAGGTGGAAAGCTTAAAACGTATACCTTAAGCAGTTAGACTATATTTCAAACTTTTATATTTAGAAACCTTATTATTATATTTAAAAATCTTGATATTAATATTATACTAGTACTTAAGGAAAGTAATAAAACTCTTAAACGTTCCTATAATAATAGCTCTAATATAATTAATAAAGTAAAAATCCTAAAAGTAATTAGTAGTTCTATTTATAAATATTAGAGCTAATATATAGCTATTATAACTTTAGTAATAGGAGTAGAAATTAAAAGTGATATACTCCCTAAGAGTAGTATATAAAGTATTCTTATATTCTATATAGTAGATCTTATGTTTTACCTTACTAATACTATAAACCTTATATACTTCCTAAATAAGCTAATAACTATTATATTTTAAATAGCTATTAGTAATCTAGATACTTCATATAGCTAAGATAGAATAATTAAAAAACTCTCTATTAGGATACCCTAGCTGCTAATACTAGAACTATTTATCACTTTTTAGAAGTCTTTAAATAGTATCTATAGTATACTACTAGTAATAGTAATATTTAAGAGAAAGCTTATATTATACTAATTATACTACTAAAATAGTTAATTTCTTATAAAGTATATAATATTTAAAAACTTACTAATTATATTAAATATTAATAACTATAATTTTAGAATAATTACTCTTCTATAGTTAAAATAAGTAATTTAGCTCAATATCCTACTAGTAGCCTTACTTTTATAACTATTAAAAAGAAATAAGGTTTATAACTAGAATAATATAGAAGGTAATATTATATAAATATAACCTACCTTTCTTATTTTTACTAATTATAATAAAAATCTTAGTATCCCTATAGCCCTTAATAGGTATAAGTTTTATACTATATTAAATATAATCTCCTAAGGGAACTCCTTAAAAAGTTATAAAACGTTCTATATCTCAAAAAATATAAACTAAAACACCTAAATCAAAAATAAAAAAGTCTTAGAGAAAGTACTACTAAAATCCTTCTTTATAATACGCTTACTACATAGTATTATAGCTACTTCAACTAGAAAACTAGCTATATAGTTACTATTATTTAAAACCCTAAACTTTTCTTAAGAAATCTAAATCTAAAACAAATAATTACTTAATCTTCTCTTTAATTAAAACATTTAGAACCTAGTCCTTATAAGCTAATTAAAAAAATATATAATAATAATATACTAAAGAGTAGTTTAAACTATACTTCAAAAAGTATAGAAGCTTATCTAAGCTTTAAAAGTATCTCTTATTACCTCAAGCATTTAATATAGTAACTAGAACTTCTATTAAAATATTAAAAACACCCTAACCGATCTTACTATATAAGAAAGCTTTAGAGAGATACTAAATTACTTCTATAACAACTAAAATAACCTTATTTAGAAATATAAAATCTATATAGCTATAAATCATAAGTATATAGCCCTATATATAAAACTTAATTAATACGAAAACTAACAAAAGTATAAAATTATTAACTTAAAATACTCTAGTAACTAAAAAAGTATAATTAACCGCTTAAACCTTATATATAGCGTCTTACTACTTCTAAAACTATATTTTAATTATTACTTTTATAATAAGACACTTAAGTTTAAAAAACTAAAATATCTTATAGTATATTAATATAATATTTTAGAAGTATAAATTATCTATAATACTAAAATAATTATAAAGATTAGTAGCTTATACTACTATATCTTCTTCTATATTATAATATTAGTATTAAAATACTTTATTTATATATCTAAAAATCTAAATTATTATATAAAATTAATTTAAATACTTATTTTAATACTCTTAAGTTCTTGAAATATAGAAATTATAGAAAGCTATATAAACCTTTAAGTTTTTCTCTATAAAATTTATAATATTACTTATACGAACTTCTAGAGTAATATCTATTAGGAATTATTAATCCTCCTTATAGTTTACCCCTAAAAAAGTAGAACTTATAAGAATACTTAATTTAAATATTTCAACAACTTTTTAATACTTCTTAGTTTTTAAAAAGTTACTTAAGAAAAACTCTTAAAGAAACTTTAAAAAAAGGCTTTAGTATATAGTTACTTTAGAATTAAAATAGTCCTATAGGTTAAAAACTTTAGCTTCTACTTAAAAAATATTATACAAAATAAGCTACTAATTAGCTTTTTTAAAGATTAATAGAGAGGTATTTTTAGTAGATATCTTAATATTCGAGATATATTAAATCGTTATAATATATACATTTTGGCCTAATAGCTCTTTAGTATTATAAGACTCTTAATTGTTATATATAATTAGGGGGTAAAATCTAGTGTGTATTCTCTATAACTAAACGTAGCTATACGTACTACATAAGGCTCTATTTCGAGTAGTTTAAATGGGGCAAGGCCTATAGAGATAGTACCAGTACCCGAAGTTTATCCAGTATAAACTCTACCTCTCGAGCGCGTTATTCCTAATAATTATTATTCAATTATAGATAAATAAAACTTATTATAATAGAAGAAGTAATTATAAAACTTTATACGTAAAGTCTATATAAGATAAAGGATTGTGAGATTTAGTATTTAGATACTTCAGACTACCTTCTATTTTAAAGCTTTATTAGAAGCCTTTAAATTATATATTAATTCCTTATTGATATGACTATTAAAAACTAATTATATACTTCTATTACATTTAAAAATAAGGTATTCTTTATAATAGTATTAATAAGTTAATTATATATTCAATATTCGCCTACTTTTACTTTATATTTAGAATAGTATTTACATTCTTTATCTTATATATAGATTTAACATAAATTCTACTTAGTAATAGTATTCATATTAATACCAGCTTATAACTAGTCAAAATATCAATGAAACTACTTATTAGTATAGATAACTATACCTCTAGTTCTAATATTGAATTCTATAGTAATAGAAAACTTTAAAGTAATAATTAGAAAGAGTTCTATTAAGGTTAAGAGTTAATATATATAACTGACGTTTACTATTAAGGTTATAAAATTGAGAGTCTTTTTAAATCTCTTCAAAATAGAATAAAATAAAATACCTATAGAGCTTTATATATTTAGCCCTCCGCTTAGTAGGTACCTTTATATAACGCCTAGTAAATAATTGCTATACTAGGAAAATAACTAGTTATATATTATAGTTTATATATATTTCTATAAGTAAATATAATTAGAAGGACCAAGTAGTATAACTATTAGTTTAAACCTAATTCTAATTCAGAAATAGGAGCTAATAAGTAATAGAGTAATAACTAGATTTATAAACTTATTAATATAAGCCTTATAATAGTTAGTAGTAGCTTTAAAGTATTAAACTTATTATAATAGTACTTATAATATGGATTTATACTCGCTATATACCTATTAAGTGATAATACTACTAGTGTACCTTAATAATACTAGCTATAGACACAAAAGAAAGCGATAGACTACAGACTAGCTAACTGTTCTTTAAAGTATAAGTTAATAGTTATTTGTAACAATACTAATACTAATAATAATAATAATAAGAACCACTAGCTATTACTATATTCAACTCCTACAACTTCAATATAAATATCAATCTTCTAAATGTCATTAATGACTATAAGAACTATAATTACTTTTAGAAGGACCTAAAGGAACTAGTTTTATATAAAAGTGACTTTACTATTCTCTCTAGACCCCTTAAAATAGCTATAGCTATATTTAGCCTTAATACTTTATTAGAAGATAAAGCCGTTAGTAAAGTTAAAAAAGGAAATAAAGTGATAAAGAAGAATATAGGGCCTAAGAGTAGGATATGTAACGATAATTCTAAATAGTTTAGATATATCTTAGAAGTAACCTATTAGATATTTGAAAAAATATGTATATTGAAGTCTACTTATAGAAGTTGTTATGAATTAATGGTAAGGAAAGTATAATCTAAAGTTAAATATATTATACTATAGTGTACTATTAGCATAACCTTATTATATAATATTTCAAGATCTGAAGTAACTATAGCTGTAGCTATTAGTATAAGGTAGGTTAAGGTATAGGTTCTAGCTAGGAGCTAAATAATCTCTGTGTAAAGCTAAAGATTTGGGGAAAGAAAAGTTCAATAAAATATTTATAAGCATTAAATATTCTACAATTTATTATTCTTCTATATCTTTTATGATAGAATTAAAATTCTTTTAGAATCCATATAACTATTTATAATTAGAAAGCTATACTATAAGTACAATAATATTTACTTATAATTCTTATAATTAAAACTATTAGTTGTTAAATTGGACTTTAATAGAATTATTCTAAAAGTTATCATTAAGAAGTAGCTTATAAATATCTAAAGAATAATTATCTAGCTATCTTATAACTTATTATATGAAGTTAAACTTTTTAGAGATTGATTATTAATTAGATAATATCTTAATATTAATATATTACTATCATACTCTTTACTAGAGACTTTAGAATATTATAATAATAGAATTATAAGGGTTTTAGTAGCTATTCAATTATATCAGAAGTATGTATACTTATATAAGTATTATTTATATATTAGTTATATTTAATTAATATCTTAAGATTATTTACTAATAAGAATAAGTTGAGTCTTATTATATATATAGAAAGATTATAAATTAGTTTATATTAATAGTAGATAGCTTTTATATTAATAGTATAAAGCTTTATCTTAAGGGTATATAGAATTTAGTAAGGATACTAAGATTATAGATATTAAAGTTATAATAAATACTTAAATAGAATGCTTATAGTTAGTAGTAATTATATGTCTTAAGACATTTAAATTACATATAGTTATAAGGGTGTAAGAGTATAAGGTTGTTGTAAAAAGGGTTGTTAGTTATTTATCAATTATAAAAAGATTAATATAGGGTAGGTATATTAATTATAGCTATAAGGAGTTTAGCTTTAGATTACTTAGAAGCTAGTTATAATAGTTAGTAGGGTGTAGGAAGGTTAAAGCTATACTTTAGGGGGTAATATGTTTACTAATAGTCATGGTAGAAAGTAAGCTATTAGCTTCTTTCTATATATTTAATATAGCTCCTTATTAGAATATATTTAATAAATATAATAATTCTTTAGAATACTATTAAACCTTTATCATATAAAGAGTTATCAAACTAGGTTTGTATTAACCAATAAGATTTCTTGATAGGTATATACTATACTATATAACTATTCAAACTTAACCTTCCCCTTACTTAACTATAGTTCTATACTTATATTTAAGTTTTATATTACTAGAATATCTATTATTCTAATAACTAAAACTAATATATAGAGATTCTAGTAACTTCTCAATACCCCTTTTTTCTACAGTAGTTTAAGATAATCCTTCTTCTTAGAAGTTTTATTCTTAAGATCTAACTATTAAGATATTAATATTAAATAGTAGTATTCTATTCTCCTTCTAATATTCTTTTTTAATTAGGATTTGGGTATCCGTTCTAAGCTTTTTATCTTAACTTCTAAATATTAGGTTTTAGTTAATCCTAACCTCTTAGAATATATTCTAATTATAATTATATTCTAATTAACCTAAAGCTTCTATATAAAGAAACTAGTTTTCTTTAGCTATAGAAATATTAGAAAGACTTCTTCTTTATTCCTAGCTATAAATACTTTATATTTATTATAATTATAATATCTTAACTCTTATAGAAACTATACTAAACTCCTTCTAGTAGTAACCTATAAGTTTCCTATTCTTATTTATTCTATAGAATACTATTTTACTAGTTAAACTAGAATAATATATATTTTGTAATCCTTCTAGCTTTAGAGATCAATATTATCCTTTTTACTACTCTTAGTATTCCCCCTTAGTAACCTATAGATAATTTCTTTATTATTAATTTTACTATCCTTTATTCTAAAGAAGCTTTTAACTACTTTTAACTAAAAGAAAACTTTTTATATTATTTAAACTTTTTAATCTTATATATAAGTCACCCTTATTCTTTTTCTATTAATAACTTTATTTCTAAGTTGTTAAAAATAATAATAATAATAATAATTATAATATATACTCCTACAATTCTTATTACTCCTACTACTCCTGTTCCAACTCTCTTACTATTTCTTCCTCTTATTCTTATTCCTATTTAAGAAAAAGCTACTATTTTGAGAAAAGGAATTATTAAATTATTATATACCTCTTATTTCTTTCTAACTATTAATAATAATAATAGTGATAATCTTATATACCTTATCCCCTACTACTACTAATTCTATTTTATAGCTACTTAAAAACTAACTAGGTACTTCCTACTACCTTCTTTTTATTATAAGACTACTAATATATCCTTACTACTTCTTTTTTCCTATTTCTATTAATTATTTTGAATACTAGTAATAAGTATTCTTATTATATTACTATATATAGTTCTTATTATATTACTATATGTAGTAAGAAGTATATTTCTTTATACTTCTATCTGCTTTCTTCTAAGCTATTCCTATAAATATAAAATTTATTTTAATCTTTCTTTAGGCTACTTATATTACTCTTCTTATAGTTCTTATTTTATGTTGTTTCTTTAATAACATTTTATTTAAAGCTAAACCCTTCTCTACTATTTATAATACTAAAGTAAAATACTTATGTTATTATCTCCTAATATTTTCCTATTAAGTATTAATATAAGAAGATCTCTAGAAAGCCTAGTTTACTATTTATAAAACCTTTTAAGCTAAAGCCTCCTATATTAATAAGTCTAATACTAAGTATAAAGTTAAAGATAGAAGAATAGAATAACTAACCTATAAGTACTAATTTATAACTACTAGAGTTATGTCTACTACTACTTTATAATATAATTACTTTTTAGAGAGAACTATAAGAATTATTACTACTTTCTAATAAGCCTAAGAAGTATAAATTTATACTATTAAAATATAGACTATTATTTTTACAAACTTCTAAACTATCTTTCTAAGTTAGTTTTCAACTTATTCTTATATTATAAATATCTTTCTACTCTTCTAATATTTCTTTAATAACCCCTTACTTATTCATGTTATCTTTTTCATATATTAATATTTTTAATTTATATTCCTTAACTTTTAAAACTCCTAAATAGCTTAATAATATCATTAATAATAATAACAAGGAAGTTAGTAGAAATAGAAATAATAATAATAAATAGGATAATAATAATATTACTAAATAATCTAATATCCCCTTATTTCCCTCCTAATATTTTATATATTTCCTTTTTTTCAAAGATTAATTACTACTTTTAGGTTTAACTATTTTGTTTCATTAGCTTTTAAGCTAATATAAACTTCTTAATTTTATTTTACGAATAATCTAAATATACTACTCCCCTTATAACTAATTAGTAATCTTTAGGAAACCTTCCTCATATTCTAATCTTAATTTTAATCATAAATTCTACTAAAGTTCTTATAAATTTCCCTGTACCTTATATTCCTTCTACTTAACTGAATACTAATAATTCCTTTATAATCTTTTATAATCTACTATATAATTAACCTTATATATATTATCTTCTAGGTTTTTAATAAGAACTATATAGAATACTAATAAATTGCCCTTATATATTTCTAATTATAATAAGAAAAAGATATTATAAATCCTATATTTTCTATTTAAGCTAAATTACAATACTTAACCTCTATTAACTATTTATATTATTCTAAATAGCTCTCTATATTTATTAAATAGCTTTTTAACTAATTATCTTTCTTAAATATTCTTAGTAAATAGTAATATATAATTACTAACTTTAAAACCTAACTATTCCTTTTTCTTATTATACTACTTGGTATATCTTTTATTTACTTCTTCTAATAAAGCTTTTAGCTATTATTAACATAACTAGAAGTATCTTACTTTTTCTTCTATTATAAGAATTACGTTAAGTTTAATACATTTTGAAGAATTATTAAAAAGTCCTTTTAGTAAATAATTTAACAAGGTGTCTATTAGTATAACCTTAGTAACACTATAGACTGAAATATTATAAATAAGCTTAACTATAAGAAACTATTTTACTTAATCGTTTTAATTAAAATTAATTACTACTTTTAAAGATTGTTCTATATTCTAACTTTAATATTCTATTCACCTATTAGTCTATAAATAGTATACTATACTTAGTTTCTTCTTAGCAACTAATAAGTAAGTAATAAAAGCCTGAAATCTTTTAGTAAATAGTAGGTTTCTATTAGATATAATAATTTGATAAATTCTATATCTAAAGGAAGTTCTATTTACTAGAAGGGCTACTAGCTTATCTATTATCAGGGATTCTTTTATTAGTAAATAAAATATATATTTTATAAATCAAATAACTACTACTAATATATTATTATAGCTTTTCTTGAAAGATCTCATTAACTTAAGTAACTTATTAATAGAATCTATACTAATATATTACTATAAACTAATAAGTACTGGTAGAAATACTAATCTACTATATAAGGAGTAATATTAAAATTTTAATTATTAATATATTATATATTTTAATATATATTCTATAATATCCTTTCTTATAAATTTCTATTAGTGTATCTATCCTAATCTTCTAAATATCTTAATAATATTTAGATATTATCTTAAAAGTTCATGAAAAAAGTTATTAATAGGTCAACTTGAAATTAATATCTATTTAGAATAATTAGTTTATTTTAGAATTTTATTGTTCTTTTTTTATTAAGAAACTAATTATTACTTTTTAGTATAATCCTTTTCTTTTATTATAAATAGTTCCTTTTTATATTTATTAGATCTCTTTTTCTAATATCCCCTTTAGTCTCTCTAAAATAATATCTTCTAGGTTTATTATAAACCTTTAGTTTTAGAAAGCTGTTACTATTATTCTGTCTAAGGATTAGCTTAAGAAATCTTCTAAAAATACTTCTAGTTCTTTAGACTTCTCTTTCTATAAATTAATAATCTAATTATCTTAATAGACTATCTACTAGGTCTTACTTCTCTAATTAATAATTATTAATATAATCAAATAATAATATATCTTAAAAGAATCTCATTTAATAACCATTAAACTAAGGTTTTACTATTAAATACTAATAGTTTAAATAATTAGTAATAAAAGTAATTTTATCTTATAAGTATACAAAGTAGTATTTCTATATAAATACTACTTTATAAATAATTAATAATTTAGCTTCTAATGTATGATATCTTATTTCTACTCCTCTTAACTTCTATAAGAAGTAAGCTAATAATTATTACTATTTTCCTTCTAATTAGATAACTATTATTCTTATAGTAAAATTAAAAATATCTGTTTCTATATAAGTTAGAAGAACTAGATTAAAATATTATAAAATAAGTATTTAAATAAACCTATCTTATAAATCCTTAAAAGCTTTCATTATTTCAAAAATTATTATATCTTTCTTTTTTATTTATTCAATTAATCAATTAGTAAGTTTAATATATATTTTATAATACTTTTAAGTAAATCTTCTATAAAACCTTATAAACCCTAAGAAGGTCTAGATCTCTCTAATACTAATAAGTAATAGCTATTTTTTAATTACTAATATTTTCTCTTTCTCTATAGTAATATGTTTTAGAGAAATAATAAGCCCTAAGAACTTCATTATTTATATATAAAACTTATACTTCTCTAGGTTAATATAAAGCCTTATAATTAATAACTAGTTTAATACTTATTTTACTATTTCTATATAATTCTCTTTAATTTTAGTAAATATTAAGATACTTTCTAAATAGATAATATATATAATATCTATATGGCCTATTGAAATATTATTAATATATATTTAAAACGTTATTAAAATATTAACTAAACTAAATAATATTACATAATATTTAAAATACTTATATTAAGTCTGAAATACTATTTTCTACTTATTACCTAACTATATATAGATCTAGTAATATATATCTTTTAGATCTAGCTTAGTAACTTATAAAACTCCTCCTAAATAGTTTAAAGTCTTATGAATAAGTAGTAGTAATATATAATTCTTAATAGTGATATTATTTAGATTTCAATAGTTTATCTATAGCTTTAATTTACCTCTTTCTTTTTAAGATAAATAGGATGAATGTTTCTATAAAGTTCTTTAATATCTTAATCTTATTTTTTTTAATATAATTCTTCTAACTCATTTTCTATAAGGGGGTAGATAAAACTTTATAAGAACTCCTTACTTTCTTCTAATTCTACTATATATATATAAATACTTTCTTCTATAGAAATATTAGTTTTCTTTATATCGAAGATCTAAGCCTACTCTTAATATTCTAGTAGTAATTAACTAAAATTAACCTTTTTCTAATTTAGATTTCCTATAGGTTATTACTAAGTGGCTTATTACTTCCCTTCTATTAATACTAATATAGTTAAGACTACTAATATATATTTAGATTACCTCTTAGCCTTACTAATTACTTTAGCCTTATATATTAGTTTAAAGTTGGTAATAGTCAAAAGATAGGTCTAACTTAAAATATTCTACTCTAGATTAAACTTTATTTTTCCCTAAGGGATCCTTAAGATTACAATATATTTATTAGTACTACTTATTTAGAATATATAAGACTTTATCTATATTATACTAAAGTTATCTATAATCTTTATAGCTATAATCTATATTCTATACTAAAGTATAACTCTTCTCTAGAAATATAATATCTTTAGTTTTAAGTCAATTTCTATAGGATTAATATTATATAGTATCTTCTAATTTAAAGTAATCTTATTAACCCCTAAGTTAATAAGTACCTTTTCTTTCTTTTAATTTCTCCCTATATAGATTAAAATTTTAATTTTAAAACATAAATAAAACTTTGGATCCTATAGGATATAAACACTATTAATTTTTATTTTTAAAATATATTAAGGTTTTCTAGTATATTTAAGCTTTTTATAAGTAAAGTAAGTATTTTTATTATATTAGTATAATATATAGCTTATCGTTTGATAATTATAATATATAAATAGGCCCTAGAGAATAGTTACCTAAAATTATAAAATTCCTTTTTATTTAATCTTAAGTAAAAGAGTAATTATAAGGGATAATCCTTTTAATTAGTTTTACCTACTTATTTCTTAAGCTAGGATAACTATCTATATAATTAAGAATTTATAATTCTTCTACTTTAGTATTTGAAAAGTAAGTTCTATTAGAATAAATCTACTTCGGGATTATTTAATTATTTCTACCTTTTTAGCTATATAATTTAATTCTTAATCATTAATTAGTAGGTTTCTATTTATAATTATATACTTTAATTTAAATGATATGTAGTTAATAATATTAATAGTTTAGAGTTTTTCTAGTTAAATACTACAATATTCGATTTCAAAAGATTAATATATATTAATAAACTATTAGTAAGGTGATCTAACCTTTTAGTAAATTATATCTAATTTAACTACTATTATAGTAATTCAAATAGTATTATTATCTACACTAAACTTCACTTAATCTTCTATTACTACTTAGGTAATTTACTTAATCTTATTATTATAAGTAATAATAATTTATTCAATATATTAATAAGATATAATACTTTCTAAGTATAAACCTATATATCAAACTTTATCCTTATCCATAGTAAGATCATCTTCTACTAAATTAGATTATCTTTATAATTGAAATAAAAAGTTATGAAAATCTAATTAAATATTTTCTTAATATTTAAGAAGGGTTAATTATTTAACTAAAAAGTTTCTTCTTTATCTCTTAGGGTTAGATATAGAAGTGGAAGACTTTTTAATACTCCTTATTTCTAAATTATCTATCTTATATAATATTATTAATCTTTCTAACTTCTACTTTTTTTAACCTTTTTACTTTCTTTTAATCAATTATTTTAAATTAGTTTTAGAAAGGTTATTATTATTCTAGGGCGGTAGTTATTCCCCTAGTGTATTAATACTACTACTAGTAGTTATAAGAGTTAGTTCTTTTATTAAGTTAGATTTAAACTTCTAAGTTATTTAAGTAGCAGGTTTCTAAAATAATTGTATTATAGTTTTACTAATTAGTATATTTAAGGATAAGTAGAGGTTTAAATATATTAGACTAGGTTTATATCAAGTAATAAGATCTCTTAATATGTATATAGTATACTATATAACTATTTAAACTTAGCTTTCTTCATATTTAACTATAGTTCTATACTTTTATTTAAGCTTTGTATTACTAGAATATCTATTACTCTAGTAGCTAAAACTAGTAGGTAGGAGCTTTAGTAGCCTACTAGTGCCTCCTTTCTCTATTGCAGTCTGATAAGAGTTATAATATTTCTAACTTCTTATTCTTAAGAGACTTCTAAGGTTATATAAAAATACTTCTCTTTATATTTTTCTTTATCTTATCAGTTTAATTAATTTGATTACTTTTACTCTATACCTAGAATAATATCTAAACTCTTCACCCTATATATAGATTTCACTATAAATTTTACTTAATAATAGTATTTATACTAATACTAACTTATAACTAATTAAAATAATAATAACATTACTTATTATTATAGATAATTATACTCCTAGTTCTAATATTTAACTTTATAATAATAGAAGACCTTATAGTAACAAGATATATAAAAAGAATCTTATTAAATCTAAAGTTTAATATATATAACTAAAAGTAACTATTAAAATTATAAGTTTAAAACCCTTTTTAAACTTCTTAAAAATAAGATAAAATAGAATACTAAAAGCTAGGTATTCTATAACTTATTATTCTTCTATATTTTTTATAATAAAATTAAAATCTCTTTAAAGTCTATATAATTACTAATAAAAAGAAACTATAAGATAAATATAGAAATATCTAACTATAACTATTATAATTAAAACTATTAGTATATTCAATTTTAATAAAAAGTTTCTAAATNAGAAATATCTAACTATAACTATTATAATTAAAACTATTAGTATATTCAATTTTAATAAAAAGTTTCTAAATATTATAATTAATAAATAGCTTATAGATATTTAAAAGAGAATTATCTAGTTATTTTATAAGCTACTATATTAAACTAAAGACTTCAAAGACTAAGTATTAATTAGATAATATCTTAATATTGATATCCTATTATAATATTAGTTATTAGATATCTTAAAGTATTGTAAGAATATAATTATAAGAGTTTTAAAAGCTATCTAATTATATTAGATGTATTTATATCTATATAAGTATTATTTATATATTAACTATATTCAATTAATATACTAAGATTATTTACTAATAAGAACAGGCTGAATCCTACTATACTTATATAGAGATTATAAGTTAGCTCGTATTAGTAGTAAAGAACTTTCATATTAGTAGTATAAAGTCTTATCTTAGGAATAAGTAGAATTCGGTCTATAATAGGGATATTAAGGTTATAGATATTAAGGTTATAATAAATATTCAAATAGAATACCTATAGTTAGTAGTAATTAAATATCT
>QAPG01000730.1:0-15292 GCA_004366825.1 Colletotrichum spinosum
TACTTTCTTATATAATAAAGATAAAGAGTTTTAAAGAGCTTTATTTAAAGTAAAATTTAAAATAGTTTTCTTAAGAATAGTATTATAAGTATTTAATAGAAGTATCCTATCTCTTAATAGTAATACTTTCTATTTATACTAAAAATACTAAGAATAAGAACTAATTCTTATAGATATATATAAAATACTTAAAGTATTTAAGAAAGTATATATTAAATAATATATCTATAGCCTATATTATATTTCAATATATTAATCTAAAATACTATTTAACTTCTCTTAGATAGTATAAGATTAATAACCCTTAAGTAAAAATATTATTATACTTAATAAATACCCTAAGTAGTAAATTAAATATTTTAATTATAGTTTTAACTTTATACTACTTAACCTCTCTAAGATATACTTCTATACTTTTATTAATAGCTTATTTACTAATAATACTAATTTTTTTTAACTAAGATTTATAATAGTTTTAAACTAAGAGATTACTACTAGTAATAGTTAATTTGACTTCTATAGTAATTTTATATATTATTCTTCTATAAGAAATAAAAGAATTATTAAGAATATATTAATTTTAGAATTTATATTATAGTAGTTAGTATAAACCTTACTTATATTATTATGATATTACTTAAGAAGATCTTTTAATACTAAAAGCTTTTAAAAATTCTAATTATTTTATATATGAATTTATACTTATTCTATAAGTATCTTATGAAATTTAGTATTACTAAGGAAAAATACTTTATAATTAATATTATAATATTAAAGTAGTTGTATAAGTATTATAAGTTTTATAAGATATAGTAGATTAATAGAAATAATAATACTATTAATACTTTTACAAAAAGTATATTGAATTATACCTTTAAGTAATTTATAAATTTAAACCATATAACTATTTAAAAAGAGGGATAGATAACCTAAGTAGAATAGATAAATAAGTATTTGAATATTATTAGAATAAAAGGTGTAAATTACTAAAAATACCGTTTTTATAAAAATAGATAGGTATTATAATATATAGTAAAAAGAAAAGGTTATTAGTATTAGTTATATTATACTATAAGATATATAGTAATTATATGTATTACTATATATATAGTAGTATACTTTCTATACCTTACTAGTAATAATCACTAGGTATCTAGTACTAACTATAGCTAAATATATAGTAATTGGTAAGTAATTACTATACTATAGATCTAGAGCTTTATATAGCGCTACGCGCTATATAATAAAATAATAAACAACTAGAATACTAGTTTGTACCTATATGGCAAGATTACATATAGTGTGTATTACCCTTCAGACTAATTAATACTATTATTAATATTAGGAATATTGATATTCTAAGTAGTAGATAAATTTATAATTGAAGATAAATAATATAATTAAAGAAACTATATATAAAGCTAGATAGATAGCTCAAAGTTATGATTAATATTTAACTATTGATTATCTATAACTTCTTATTACTATCTTTGAATGTAAAAAATAGAAACATATAGTAATTCTTTCTTTGGTTTAGGATAAATCTTAATATAATATAATATTGCTATAGTATTTATTTATATTAATATAAATAAACCTATATATGTTTATCTATCAATTAGATTTTACTTTAATGTAAAGAAGAACTCCCGGGATCTTAATTTTAATATTATATAAATACTTATAGAAATAATAAAAACTATACGTTTACTTTTTCATTAATAAGATATCATATAGTTCAGATTACAATCCTCAACTTCAATATGGCTTTCCAAGAATACTTTTTGTTTCATAACATTTATTATTTCTCCTCATAATAAAATAGTATGTATTCTAAATAGAAAACCCTATATATTTATTTTAAGTTACTATAGAAGTAGTATCCAACTATCTATTGATGTTCCAAAAATAGCTAAATATATATATAAGTATTTAAATAGAGAATAGAAGTTTAGAATTTGAGAAACCTTCTACCTTTCTTAATTCTAAGTTATTTATCAATTAAAAAGAAATGATTACTATTTATTAAAGTAAAAATATTTAGAAACTTATTAAAAAGGTTAAGAAAGAACCTTTATAAATTCAAAACCCTTATAAATAATGATTCTAAGTAATTCAGAAATAAAAAGAAAGTTCTCAAATGTAATATTCTAAAGTTTTATAAGAAAGAAACCCTATGTATCTTTAAGTTTCTAAAATAAGGCTTAGTATTATTATTATAATAATAATTAATTTTCAAACTTTCTATAATTCTAATAAAGATGATTTTTTAATTCCTCATTATATATATAAGAATAAGTGTAGTACTAAAGCTACTATATAGTTATACCGGCTTATATAAAACCTAATCGCTCTATTCATATATATTTAAATACTCTACTCTAGTTTAAGTAAATCATACCTTTTAATAACCTATATCTAGACTATATACTATATCATTTATTTATTATACTTATAAGCCTAGTTCTATTCAATCTATCTCTAAATTACTCTTAATTAAATAATATAAAGAAAATCCTTTTTAATCTATCTTATTAATTCTTCAATAAAATATTTAAAAATAATATATTTAACTATTAGTAGTTTTAATATAATAATAAAGCTATTTAATAGTTCTAATTTTAGATATTAGTATATTATATTATATTTCTATATAACTAGCCGAAATATCTAGAAATACTTTAATTTAAATATTAAATTAAACTTTAATATTTTAAAACTAATTAATCTATTAAATTATAATAAATATATTACCTGAGAAAATACTACTTAAGGAATAACTATAAGTATTAAATACTTTACTCTTAATACTAAAGGTTTTATAATTACTATATAATAGATTTTAAATTTTAAATATTATAAGAATCTAAGTATAAAGAAATAAAGAAATATTATAATATCCTTTAGATATAAACTAATACTACTATTAATAATAACTTTTTAATACTTATTTAAATAACACTTCTTAGTAATAATAATATCTCTTTTTAAAGTCTTCTGAGAATTCTAAAATATTAATATATTTAAAATAATTTAATTATATAGTAGTAAGTTAGAATAGAATATAAGAAAATCCTTAAGAAAGATAATTTAAATATTACTAGTTTAATATAATATAATAAGTAGTATACTATCTATTTTTAAGTTATTATTTATTAGATTCTTAAAATCTAGAGAATACTTATAATTAAAGAATAATTTAAAATATTTAATTAGTATATTTTATCTAATTAAGCTATAATCCAGTATAAAATATTATTAAGAAAGAAACTTTAAATTAGAAACTAATAGTCTAGTTAAATATAGAGAAACCTTTTCTACTTTATCTTATATTAATAAAACCTTAATAAGCAACTATAGTAAAATACTATTCATATTAATTATTCTTATAAGAAATTTTAAATAGTATATATTAGTTTAAATTAAAATACTAACATAATCTCAGAAGCTAGTTATACTTTTTATAAAATTAAAAATATATATAAAGATTATAAAAAGTTTATATATTAAATTTCTTAATATTTAAATAGTAATTACTACTTTAATTAGTATTATAAATAAGATAAACAATTTAGAATTATATATTCATTATTAGAAGTTAGTTAAAAGAGAATAGCTAAATTCTAAGAAATATACTAATAAAGCTAAAGAAGCGGTTTTAGATATTCTAAAAATTGAAATAACTCTTTTAAATATTAAATCTAATAGTAGTAGCTACTATTCGTCTAATTTAATATATATAAATATTAATCTTTCTTTTCTTAAAAAGTTAACTACCATCCTTCTTAGGATTTCCTTAATTATTTAAAAGTCTTATTTATTTTTAATAAGTATAATATTGAATAACTATAGAATAGTTTATATTAATCATCTACTAGATATTTTAAAAAAGAATCTTTTAAGTAAAATAAATAAATAAATACTATTTAATATAATCTTACTAACTTCTTTATAATTAGATAAAATAAATAAGTAATTAAAAGAAATTTTAATAGTCTAAAAAGGAAGGATATATTAAACTTAATATTGTTTAATATTACTTATATTAAGAACATCTATATTAATATTATTTTAGAAGCTCTACTTCTCAATAAGACTGAAACCTAATATATAAATTTTCATTATATCTTTAGATTCAGTTTAATTAACTAATTTACTATTATAAAATAATAATTTTTAAAATATAACTTTATATTCCTTAAATATAAACTAATTTTAAACCATCTCATCATCTATTTAAATACTTTAAATATTATCTCAAAATATCTAAATATATTACTTTCTTACTTTCGCCCTAAGATAGTTCTCCTAAACATAAAGTCTAATAATACTTATAAATAAGATTTTTAAATAAGATATTCTAAAAAGAATACTCTTAAGTATTTAGCCTTTAATACTTAAGAAGTAAAACTTATAAAACTCGAATAATTAGATTATTCTTATTATATAGAAACCTATTCTTAATAAGTAATCTCTAGAAGAATTATAAAATTATAATAAATTTGCTTATTCTATTATATTACTTAAGATTTATTTACCTTTCCTAAAGTTTATATAGCAACTTCTAAATACTTATTATTAAGAATAAACCTTTACGCCTATTTTCTATATTTATACTATTTTATAAAGTTTATAATTTCATCTTTTAAATAATAATAATATTTAAAAAATAAGTCGAAACGTAAAGGTTTCTCTTAATCTATAAGATTTAATAAAATATTAAAAGAATAATAATATTCATTAATAGAGAAACTAATTATTAGAAATAAGTAATAGAATAATAAATTAATCTCAAGCTATCTCCCTCTTATATTAAAACGCTAATTAGAATAAAGAAATATACTAAAAAAGAACTAATTATTTAGGGAATAAGAATAGAAGAAACTATTAGACTACTATTTAAATTATAAGTAGAGTTAATTTAAATAGTAGCTATACTATATAATATATTTCTAAATATTTAAAATAATTAGAAATTACTATATAAAAATCAAAGAACTTAATATCAATAGTATTTCTATTAATAAGTATAAGAATATACTCTAAGCCCTTATAAGAACTTATAATTTTACTAAAAATAGATTTATACTTATAGATATTGAATATACTTATCTAGGAAATACTATTAATAAAATATTTTAAAAAGATTATTTAAACTTAAACTAAAGAGATATATTAAATACCTAATAGGTTAAGATCTAAATACTTATAACTTCTATAAAATCTCAATCCTTATCTTTTTAAAAGTTATTATTATTTAAAATATTAAATTTAATAAGATAAGATTTTACTTAAAATAAAACTTATATAAAATACTTATAAAAGAAGTTATAAAACTACTAATTAAATAAATTACTAAAAAGTATAATAATTTTATTCCTAAAATATTTGGAGAATTTAAAATAATAGGAGTACTTAATAGAAAGCTTTTACTTCTACTTATTATCTTATTAATACTAGAAGTAGCTTACAATATTAAATTAAACCTAGAATTAGTTTTAAAAACTAATAAAAGAACTTTAATTATATTTAAACTGATATTGAAATTAATAAGATTAATTTAGACTTCTGATTAATCTTAATTAGATCAAATAACTTTAAGTAAAAATTAGAATTTAAGAAGTATATTAATAACTAGAAAACTAGATAGTATATTTAAAATAAGAAATCTAACTAGTCAAAAAAAATATCTATTTTAATTCAATAAAAAAATAATTACGTTAAGATTCCTTTTTAATTAATTTAAAAGAAAACTAAAATATAACTCTAGACTTTAACTAATTAAGTTAGATTTAACTACTTAGAAATCTAACTAACTATATAGAAATAGATAATAATAATAGCTTAAACTAGAGATTAGTATTAATAGTTATATGATACTTTTAAATATATAATAGTAATATTTTATACTTTAAAGAATATAAAAGAAATAGTTTTACTCATACCTATTTACCTAATTAATAATGAGAACTAGATAAAAATAGTTTTAACGTTTTAACTATAATCCTTATTATTTAAAATAAAATATTTAAAAACAAAGTCTATTTACTAAGATTTGAATATATTTTAATTAATTAGTTATATTACTCAAGACTTAGAAAGATATTACTAACTTTCTAAAATTATTATAGAAATCCTTTATTAAAATAGTAAAAACTAAGATTATAAAGCTAAAAAAGAAAGATATTTGATAAGGAATAGATTACTAGAATACTAAAACTAAGCTTCTTCTTCTTAAGTAAGTTTTTACTTATAAGATAAATATAAATAGTTTTTTTTAAAATAATATAACATAAGGATTTATATATATAGAAATATATAATTTATTAATCTACTATAAATTATATATATAATAATAATGAATATTTAAACTTCTTAAATAGTTATAATAATTATAATATACTTCAACTTTAAAGTCTTATAGTTCAATATTAGTAATATATTTCTAAATACTATAAGAAATTCTAAGAGACTTCTAATAGTAATTAAACTATTAAACAGATTTAAAATAGTAAGATATTATATAGAGTTCTAATAAGGTCTTTATACGTTTCAAAATATATGTTTCTTTAATATAAAACCTTTTATACTATATTAAAATTATTAAGTTTCTAATTATATTTAGAAGAATTTTATCTATTTAAAAATAAGAATTTAAATATTTATATCTTATTCTATGTAAATAATATTCTTCTTTAATATTATAAAACGGCTAAAGAAATACTCTTAGAAGTATTAGAAATATAAAATAGATTTATAAATTCAAAGAATAAAATCCTATTAAATATTTCCTAAGAATTCAAATTATAAGAAATTATGAGTATTAAAAGATTTATTTAGTTTATAATATATATACTACTTAAATTACAAAATACTTCAATTTTAAATATAAACTAATTCTAATAATACTACTTCTAGTAATATCTCTTAATATAAATTCTAATTAAATTATATTAAAAGAAATTTATACTTACTAGATAAGAATTAGTTTAATTCTTTATATTCTAATTATAATATTACTAGACGTCTTATTTATATATTTTTACCTCTTAACATATTTTATAAATCTTTCTTAAATATATTAAAATAGATTTAACTATATAATTTAATATTTCTCTAAAATAAGATTCTTAATATTATAATTTAGAAACTTAAGAAGTATTAATAAGATATTTTAAATGTCTTTAATTACTAGAGATATTCCTCTTATAGATTATAAATAAACTTAGAAATTGAATTATAGCTATATTATCTTTATATTTAGAAGATTAATGTAATAGAAGGCTACTTAGTAAAATACTATTCTAATGTTAATAATTAGAATAGAACTTCTTAATTTTAAATATATTTTAAAAGAAACTATATTATTAAAAAGATTATTTTAAAATATTAAATTTAACTTTAAAGATATTTAGAAAATCTATTATAATAAGTATTAAATTATTAGGTTAATTATTTTAAATAGTAAATATCTATTAACTAAACCTTAATATATAAATACTTAATAAATATAATAGGAGTGGCTGATGGCTTACTCTCTACTATAACTATTAGTAGATATATTACCTCCTGAAATATAACTTTAGCCTTCTTATCTTCCTACTAACTATTATAACTAATATTTAGTTAATCTAGAGTTAAACTTCTTATAGCTATAGTAGTTAGTATACCTGCCTTATATTCAATCTTTTTATAGATAATAAATAACTAATAACTCTTTCTATAATAGCCTTATACTTTTATGCCTTTATAGCTATATATAATTTAAATATCTTAAGATATTTAATTACTACTAACTATAGGTATTCTGTTTTAATATTTATTATAACCTTAATATCTATAATATTTATATCCCTTAGACTAATTCTTACCTACTCCTAAGATAAGACTTTATACTATTAATCTGAAAGTTCTCTATTTCTAATATAAATTAACTTATAATCTCTATATAAGCATAATAAGACTTAGCTTACTCTTATTAGTAAGTAATCTTGATATATTAAATATAGCTAATATTTAAATATTATTTATATAGATATAGATACTCCTAGTATAACTTAATAGCTTTTAAACCCCTGTAGCTATATTACTAAAACGTTTTAAAGAATTTAGTAATTAGTATTATAGTAATATATCAATATTAGAGTATTATCCAATTAATACTTAGTCTCCAAAACCTTTAGCTTAATATAATAACTTTTAAAATAGCTGGATAATTATTTTTTAAATACTCATAAGCTGCTTATCAATTATAGTTTTTAGGATAATTTCATTAAGGTTTAATCTAATAGACTAATAGCTTAAATTATAGGGGTTATAGGTAAATATTATTATATTTATCTTATACCTTTCTTCTTATAGGTAGGTATATAAATTTTAAGGGGATTTTGAATTTGTTATATAAAATATAGAAAAGTAATAATTTACAAAATACCTAGTTCTTATAGGCGTTCTATTTTATTCTATTTTTAAGAAGTTTAAACAAATTCTTAACTTTATAATTTTAGTAGTTATTTTTAGCTATATATATTAAGCTTTAGCTTTAATAAGGCTTTCCCTATATAAATTATTACTACGAGGTTTTCTACTGCTATAAGGTTATATGTTGGAACTAGAAGTATAATTATCTATAATAATAAATAATTGTTTTACTATTTTAACTAATTATAAGCTAGTATTGATATAAATACTATTATTAGGTAAAATCTATAGTTGAATCTATATATAAGGTGAAGAACTTAGATACCATTCTAGATATAGAGTAAAAGTAACTAAATAGATATAATTATATAAAGAATACTTAATAAAGAGTTTTAAAACCGTCTATATACCTATAGACATAATACTAATAAATAGACTTGTAAGAGACTTAATGTAAATAAAATACGAATAATTTAAAATACCTTTAATTTAGTAGATTTATAAATAATACTTTTATAACTAGCTAAAATATATTAATAAGCCGTTTAAAACTATTCCTAATTATTTGAATAATATATATAAGTGATCTAGATTCCTAAGGTTTAACAATTTAATAGAAAGTCATACCTATATTTATATAGAAAGTTAGAAAATAGTAGAATTCCTTAAATTATTTATAAACCATAAAGCTTCTATTCAAATTTATATCTAATTTAAAATAGACTATTCAAACTTAGAATCCTAAATAAATAAGTAAGAAGTAATAATTAGTATATAAAGGTCGACTTAAGAAAGTATAGAAAATTAATTATATTTCTTGAAAAGAGAATTAATATTAAAATCTATCTAAAATATAAGAAGAACTCACTAGAACTAATTACTAGAGTATTAAAACTAAAACTCTAATTTCTAAAAATACTAAGAACTGTTTAAATCTAAAATTCTAATCTCTAGACTTTTTAATAACTAGTTAAAATATAGAAGTTTAAATAATAAGAAACTTAGTTAGAATTACTAAAAGCCTAAAAGTATAACTAGTAGTAAGTAATTAGATAAATAATAAAACCTAAAATAATCAAATAATAATAAGTTATATAATAACTAGAATTCTAATAGTAGAATTGGAAATATTTTTACTCTTAAGAAAAGCTAATTTAACCTCTTTCTATTATTAAGAATAAAATATAACTTAGAATAACTTCTTTATATTACTATTTTTCTTATTTTCTAACTATAAAAAGTCAGACTTAAAACTAAGATTTTAATTTCAAGTTAAATTATATATTTAATTATTATCTAAAATCTAAATAATATTAAGATAGTTTTTAAATATTTTATAAGTTTTATTAGAAACTAGGATATAATATCCTTTAGATTTAGACTTATATTAATAATAGTAAATAGAAAGTAAATCTTTACTTCGAATATTAATGATAGAAAGAAAACTTCTATAGGAAAAAGTAAAACATAAATAGCAAATTGTATAAAGAAAAATTCAAATAAACTAAATATTACTAATCATTTTTATCTAAAGAAGATAATATTTATATTCCTTAGTAGTTATATCTAAATTACCTTTTTAAATAGAATATATTTTATAAGAGTTCTCTTAAAAATACTAGACTTTTTATTCAATTTAACTAATCAATATTTAATATCTTTAAGTTAATACTTAAGATTATTTATCTTAAATAAAATATCTTAATCTCTAATTTAAATAGACTTCTTTATAAACGTTAGAACTATCTTAATATATTTCTTAAGAAATTTAAGTAGTTTATCTTTATTATTTTCTTCTTTATCTATCATAAATTCAAGTTTTTCTTCTTAATCTTTAGCTATAAAATTCCTAATCAAATTATCTTCTTTGTCTTTAGAAAGTAGTTTAAAAATAAGAATATTTTTAAAATAACTATAGAGATATTTTAAATTACTAGAAGTAGTAGACTTCTTTAAAATAATAACTAACTTCTTAATAAAACTATTTAACTTTAGTATACTAAAGACTTTAAATAATAGAAATAGTAGTAAGTATTCTTAACGATTAGAAAACTTAGTAAAATAGAAATAAATTAAAACCTTAAGATATAATATTTCAACTTCATATTACTACTTACTACTTAAACTAGAAGAAGATAGATAATAATTATTAATATTAATAACTTATCTTTAGGTCTTAATAATAAACTAATTGAAAATAAAAATACTAGGGTTAATAAGAGTATTAATAGTAAGGAGAATAAGAGGGAAGTAGTAACTATTAATAAAATTATAAGAAATAGAAAGAGTTCAAAAGTATTGAATAAAGTAGGCTTCCTGAAAAAAGTAAAAGAAAATATTTGAAATCTGAAGGTTCTTATTATTAATAGTCAAGTAAAGATGAAGAGTAATTAATATAACTTTTAAATCTAATTTTCTACTACTTTCTAAAGTAGAATTAAAACATATCCCCTTAAGTTTATTAATAAATTAAACAAAAACTAGAATTGATTTGCTTAATAGAAAGATCAAATTGAAGCGTACTAATAGATTAGCTATAATATTATATAAAGCTTTAATTTTAGAAGCTTCTCTTTAAACCTTACGAAGTTCATATTTTAGAATATTAGTAACAACTAATATATATTATTTCATTTAAAGCTGTGTTAGAATTCTAGCTGTTTAGCTATTACTTATATTTATCCTTATAACCTATTTTAAATAAATAAAAGCTTGAGTATTCTTTATTACTCTCATAACCCTATATTTTCTATTTATTATAGAAAATCAATTATTAGAATTAAGGTCATACTATTTTAATTATTTATACTCTAAATTAATTAAACTATAATATTAAAGCATTTAGTAAATAGACCACTTAGTAGCCTGAATATAACAGAACTAAGAGTTCTATATAACATAAAATTAACCTTTCTAAAAATAAACTCTATTTAAATATTAATACTATAAAGTTCCCTACTTCCTATAGAACTAGAACTTCCCATCATTATTACTATTTATATTAATATTAATACTATTTTTAAATATTATTCTAAATAACTTATTGTTTAATAATTAAAAATTATTAATTTTCTTTTACCTTATACTAATTACCTATTATTAGTTTAATAAACTATTTATATTAATATTAATACTATTTTTAAATATTATTCTAAATAACTTATTGTTTAATAATTAAAAATTATTAATTTTCTTTTACCTTATACTAATTACCTATTATTAGTTTAATAAATTATAAACCTAGCTTTATATTAACTTCTCTCTTTATATTATATCTCTATCTATACCTATTATTAATATTAATATCTTTATCTTTATTAATATTTATTCAGATAATACTAGAATTTATACTAACTAACTCTAAACTTTCTACTATCTATCTATCTATATAAAACTTCTTTTAACTATCTCTATAAAACTCTACAACTTATTTTTTTCATATCTATTTTAACTAACTAACTAACTCTTCTTATTAATTAATTAGTTTAATATTAGATACATTTATAAAAAGATTATATTAATTACAATAAAAAGCTTACTATTAGGTTAATAAAAGAAATAGTTAACTAGTAAAAACTGAAAATCTCTTATATTTTAGATCTACTAAAACTTTTTATAGACTAAGTTTTAAATCTACTAAGACTTTTATAAATTAGAATCTCACGTCTATTAAAACCTTTATAAATTAAGATTTTAAATCTACTATAATTCTTATAAATTAAAACTTGAAATCCTCTTAAATCTTTATAAAAAGAGTATCTCTTATAAGATTTAAACTTTAGACTATTATAAGTTATAAATATATTAATTATTAATTAACCGTTAAACTATATTATTATTAATTCTTCAGCTAATAATAGTTTATTAGAGTTAGTTCCTAAGTATTTGAATCTTACTTTAAGATTTTAATTCATTCATTAATAAATAACTACTTTACTTTTTTAAATTATTATTAAAGAATATAAGTAACTCTAAGTCTTATTCTATCTTAAAATTAAGAAGGACTTAGAATTATAGTATTTAATCTATCTATATAAAAGTTTTATTTATTAGTAAAAATATCTTTTTAGATTTAATTAAACTTGTTTTTTTAACTAATCCTAATAAATATTATAAAGCTCTTATTTATATATAGTTAAATTATAAAGATAATTCTTTAAGAATTATTAAAAATAATACTAATACTTTTAATATATTTAGTTATTTAAACAGATTTTCTAAATTAATTAGTTTTTCTAATAAATCTTTTATTTATAAAAAGCTTTTTCATACTACTCTTAGTAATTTTAAGTCTATAGAAGAATATTTAAAAAAGTTAAAGAACTTATTAATAGCTTCTTATATAATAAAGTTAAACTATCTAACTAAATAGTTATTATTTATATCCTAAATAGTTTAAATAAAAGTTATAAAGGTTTTATTACTTTAATGATTTAGAGTTTTAAATCTAATAAGGATTCTTATAAATTAGATTCCTTATTCTTTAATCTATTAAATAAGTTTAAAAAAAGACTTATACTTCTTTAGTTAATTTTATAACTAAAAATAATTTAAAGACTAAGATTATTAAGTAGTTTTCTTCTAAAATTATTAAAAAACCCTAGAAGAAACAAAAAGGTATTTTCTATAATTATTATAAATAAACTAACTATACTAAAAAGAATTATTTTAGTTTTTATCTTAAGAAAACTCCTATTTAAATAAAATCTGAAAATCCTCCTAAAACTTCTTCTAAGAAGACAAAAAATAAAAGAAATAAAACTAACAATTCAAACTTAATTAATATTACTTTAATACTAATTAAAAAAATTTCTATTACTAAAGATCTTATATAATTTAATAAGAATACTAGAGAAGAAGAAGGAGATAAAGAAGAAGGTTTTAAGTTTGAAAATATAATTCTAATTTAACCTTTTCTTAAAGAAGTTATTACTAAAAAAACTTTAAATACTTTAATTTCTAAAAAGATTTAGTAAAATAGGAGTTCTATTAAATAGTTTGAAACTATTTCATTCTTTATTAATACTAAAGCTACTATTTATATAGTTAAAAACTATACTTTTTTAATTAATAAAACTAGAATTCCTTTACTTATTAAATAGGGAAATACTAAAAAGATTACTTTAACTATAAAGAATAATTTAAAGATTATCCTAAATAATATTAAATATCTTTCATATAAAGTTTATTATATATTACAATTAGATATTAATCTATTAAATTAGTTTAAACTTAACTCTATAGTAATATTATCTATCTTCTTTAATAAATTTATATTATATAATATTAAGTAAGATAAGCTCTTACTTATAGAAACTAAAATTAATACTTTCTATAAGTTTAGAATTCCTATTCAATTTAAGTAATTAGTTCTTTATATTAATATTACTAATATGAGAGATTTAAAACTATAGTATAATAAAATAAGCTATACTAGTAATATTATTAAGTTAATTAAGAATATAAGAAATAATATTAATTATAAGTATTCTAAAGGTAATAAACTACCTATTTGTAAAGTTTATCTTAAAAGTAAGTTTACTAATAAAGTTAATAGAAACTCAAATTCTTTTGAAAAGTTTAAATATCTTAATTATATTAATTCAGCTTTATATAGACCTATTTCACTAGAAGCTTTTAATTCCTTTAAATATTTTATCTTATTTATAGATAAATATAAAAATAATTATCTAAAGAAAGTTATTAAAATTAAAAACTTCTAAAGAAGTTACTTTAACCTTTAAAGAGTTTATTAATATAACTAATAATAATAATAGTAATAAGAAAGTTAAAGAAGTCAAGATAAATAGTAGCTTTAAGTTTTCTAATATTAGAATAGACATTATTTATTTTAATAATAATATTATTCATAATATAAGACTATTTTATACTTATAAGCTTAATAGTTTAATTAAAGAAACTATAAGAAGTATAATTAATAAAACTAGAACCTTTTTCTATAATTCTAGTTTGCTTTTATACTTTTAAAAGTTAGCTATATTAATTTCTATTTATATTCATAATAGAATACTATATTCTTCTATTAAGTTTCAAACTCTATATAAGTTAAAGAATAAAAAGAAACCTTTTACTAGTAATATAAAGATTTGGAATAATATTTATTATTATAAAGCTAAAAATAAGTACTTTAAGAAGCTTAATCTAAAAGTATAAAAGAATATTATAGTTATTTATAGTTATAATACTTATTTAGTTTAGGATTTTTAAATTTAAAATACTATTTAGTCTAGAAATATAAATATTCTTAAGAATTAATTTAATTCTTAATAAAAAGAAGAATTATCTACTTTTAATAATATTATTACTACTAGGTCTAGTTGGCTTAATAAGAAGAATAAATCTAACTAACTTCATTCTAATAATTCTTATTAAAATCTAGTTATTATTAAATTTAGTAGAATTTATAATTCTATTAAGAATACTACTTATTCTCTTCCTCCTAATAAAATTAATAATAGTAATAGTAATTTAAATCCTTCTCCTAATAAGGAACTAAGTAGTTTACTTATAATTTGTTTTAATAAGATTATAGGTTTTAAGAATTTTAATAAAGAATCTAGTATATCTATCGAGATTCCTTCTTTAAATCTAGAAGTTAAAAAAGACTACAAATAGTATTTATATAAAGAGAATATATTCCTTATAGTTAGAAACTATTTTGTTTTAGTTTTTTATACTAATTATAATTAATATAATTATAATAATAACTTATTTATTGATAAATATAGCAATTTTCATACTACTAAATATATATTATTAATTAATACTTTAGACAAATTAACTATTCTTTTAAAAGCTATAAGTTTTTATTTAAATAATAACTAGATTCAAGCTATAAATAAAGAAGTTA
>QAPG01000731.1:0-15494 GCA_004366825.1 Colletotrichum spinosum
TAAAGTATAAGTATATTCTAAAGATGAATAAAAGTAATATAAAGCTATTAGGGCTACTAGTATTATTAACTATTTTAATTATATTCTAAAATACTTCTTCTCTTAGTATTTCTAGTATCTTATTATATATAATTTTATATATTTTTATAGGAGAATATAGTACTATTTAATCTTACTAATACTATTATAAATTTTAATTAGTACAATCTTTATCTTACTATTTATACTATTAGTTTCTCTTTTAAAGTTTTTAGTAATAAAATTATATCCTATATTAGTAATAATCCTATTTAGGGGATTTGAATATATATTAATTTAGTATACTTTTAGTATATATTATATATCTTCTATAGAGATACTTTTCATAAACCTTATAATTATAAATACTATTAATATATTAACTATATATAGTATAGGCTTATTATTATTAAGATATATAATATTAATAATAATTTCATTTAATATACACTATATATCCTCTATAGAAATACTTCTTATAAACTTTATAGCTATAAATATTATTAATATATTAACTATATATAGTATAGGCTTATTATTATTAAGATATATAATATTAATAATAATTTCTATATTAAACTTATAGTTATCCTTAAAGCTAAACTTAAATTAAATAGTATTTTACTATTTATTTAATATTAGTAGTAGTCTTTTATAATTATCTTAATCTTACTAATAGTTACTATTTAGCCTATTTTATTAAAAATATTATTTAGCTTATAGATACTAAAGTAGCTGAATTTCTTATAAAATTACTATATTTCTATTTCTATTAAAAAGTTAATAGCTTTATTATAAAGATCTTCTTAAATTAAAAACTATAAGTACCTATTATATCTCTCTATAAATAAAAATACTCCTTCCTACTTAATTTTATTATTAAAGTTATTAAGGTGGATTTAGAATTAATTTATATTAAAAAGATTAAAGAGAAATAGGGTAACTATTAGTATAATATTAAAATTGATATCTCTAAAAGGTATAGGTATTTAGGCTATACTAAAGTTTGTAAAGCTTTATCTATTTCTAAATTTTATATTTATTTTTAAAATAGTTTAGTTAAAGTAAATATTAAGTATAATTTTCTAGAAGGCTTTTAATTACTATATACCTCTTATAGAAAGTCTTCCTACTCCTATATCTAGAAAGATACCTTTGAATATAACTTTAAAAGACCTTAAAATTAAGAAAGTATCTAGTTTTATTAGTATTATAAAGTAGTAATAGGTATAGTTTTAAAAGATCTCTATAAGCTTCTTAGGATTAATTATCTATATATTGCTATTTATAGTTATAAAGTAGATTATTATAAAGTTGTTTTTAGATATCTAACTTATATTGTTATATAATATCTTTTTAACCATCTCTATTAATATAGTATTATTAAGATAAATAGTAATCTCTTCTACTAACTTTATATTAATAATAAATACCTTTTTAAAATATAGTACTACTATTTTATATTTTTTATTAGTATATTTTGTTAATTAGTATTCTATTACTAGTTTTAAGTATACTTAGTATTTACTATATATATCTCTACCCTAAAGTTTCTTATAATATTACCTTAAGGTATTATTATTACCTAATTATTATAAAGCTTAATATAATTACTAATAGTTAAAGTATTAACTATACTTTTAGCTATTATATATAGTTAGCTAAAAACTAATTATAATTTATAATATAATTACTTTTTTACTTAGATTATTACTATTAGTTCCTAAAGATATTTATAATTTATTGGTATAACTTATTAATAATTAGCTTTACCTTATTAATAATATTATAGAAGATATTGATTATATTATATATTTAGTATATAGTTATATATATCTCTTTATTAACTTTTTCTTATAAATCTTAAGAATTGAAATAAATATTTTTAAGTAGGTTGATTCCAATTATTACTCTTTTAAATATCTTAATTATATTAATATAATTTTGATTCTTAGTAAATATCTTAAGGGTTGAATTTCCTATTTTTGTAGTAATTATAATATATTATAATAGTTTTAAATTTATTCTTACTATAATAATTTGTTAGATAATTAGGACGTTATTTCAAATTAATATAACTAATATCTTAATATATATATATATATACATATATTTATCTAGTTAATATATTATTAAATATTCTTCGGGAGGCGCTAATAGCTCGCTTTCTAGTATGACTATTAGTAGATACATTACCTCTCAAAGTATAACTTTAGCCCTCCTACCCCCTTACCAATTACTATAGCTAGCCCCTAGTTAATCTAAAGGTAAACCCCTTATAATTATAATAGCTAGTATATCTACCTTATATTAACCTTTTTATAGATACTAAAAAATTATAATTCGTTTTATAATTACCTTATACCTTTATACTTTTATAGCTATATATAATTTAAATATCTTAAGATATTAAATTACTACTAATTCTAGGCATTCTATTTAAATATTTATTATAACTTTAATATCTATAACTTTAATTTCCCTATTATAGACTAAGTCTTACTTACTCCTCAGATAAGACTTTATACTATTAAAATAAAAGTTTTCTATCCCAATATAAGCTAACGTATAATCTCTATATGAATATAATAAGACTTAGCTTATTCTTATTAATAAATAATCTTAATATATTAAGTATAGCTAATATATAAACAATATTTATATAAGTATAGATACTTCTAATATAACTAGATAGCTTTTAAAACCCTTATAATCATATTATTATAATATTCTAAAGTATCTAGTTATTAGTATTATAATAAGATATTAATCTTAAGGTATTATCTAATTAATATTTAGTCTTTAATATTACTAGCTTAATATAGTAATTTGTAAGATAGTTAGATAACTTTCTTTTAAATATCTATAAACTACCTATTAATTATAATATTTAGAATAAGTTTATTAAAACTTAGTCTAATATACTAATAGCTTTAATTATAATAGTTATAGCTAGATATTTCTATACTTATTCTATAGTATTCTTTTTATAAGTAGCTATATAGATTTTAAGGAGATTTTAGTTCTANATTATAATATTTAGAATAAGTTTATTAAAACTTAGTCTAATATACTAATAGCTTTAATTATAATAGTTATAGCTAGATATTTCTATACTTATTCTATAGTATTCTTTTTATAAGTAGCTATATAGATTTTAAGGAGATTTTAGTTCTATTATAAAGATATAGATATAGAAATATAATAGATTATAGAATGCCCAGCTCTTAGTACTTTATTTTATTCTATTTTAAAAAGGTTTATAAAAGCTCTTAACCTTATGATCTTAGTAGTTACTTTTAGCTATATATATTAAGCTTTAGTTTTCATAAAGCTTTCTTTATATAAATTATTACTACGAGGTCTTCTACTACTATAAAGTTAAATGTTGGAACTAAGGGTATAATTATCCATAATAATAAGTAATTTTATTACTATTTTAATCAATTATAAACTAGTATTAGTATAAATACTATTATTAGGTAAAGTCTATAGTTAAATCTATATATAGGGTGTAGAGCTTAGATACTATTCTAAATATAGAGCAAAAGTAACTAAATAAATATTTACCTAACGTTTTATATTAATCTTATAAAATGAATAAGAAATAGCTTATTACTATTTTAATAATATATAGATATATACCTTAACCCTATCCTAATTCCCACTAGGCAAAATAACGAAGCTTAAGAAGAATATAAGGTTAAGGAGATACTAATAGTAAAAAACACCTTAAGATAAAATTATAATTGTAATATACTAATTAAGTAGAAAGATTATAATACTCTAATATAAGAACCCTTAGAAAGCCTTATTAATAATAAGACTATATTATATTTCAAATTATAATATAGAGATATTAGAAAAAGTAATAGATTAATATTAATTTACTAATAATAGAAAACTATATAGGCTATAAACTAAATAATATAATAGCCCTTAGGGGATACTTATAAATTACTATGAAACTTCCTTCTTAAGTATTAAATAAATAAATTAAGTAAAAGGATTAGTATTATCTTATTCCTCTTTATATTCCTAATACTCCTCTTCTCCCTTATTATTATTTTATTCCTCTTCTTCTTCTTTATTAGGGATAGTAATAAATAGTACTTATTTAGGAGTAAGGTATTATTAGTACTAATAGGAGTTAGTAATTATATAATAATAACAAATAAAGATATTAGTATTAATAAGATTAAAGATATAGCTATAACATTAGTAAGATATAATATAATTATTAGAATATATCATGATATCTTACTATAGAAAAATTAATATAATAAAAGTAAGAAAGAAGAGGGGGAGAAACTTACTCTTATCTATATAATACTATTAAGATTAATAAGGATCTACTTAGGAATAAAAATAAGAATAAATATAAGAATACTTTTAACATATATAAAGAGAATAATAAGTATAGTTATAATACAAACTAGGGGTACTTATTAAATATAATAAAAATAGTTATTATAATACTAAACTATAGAAGAAAGTTCTAATAAAAAGATTAAAGTATAATAACTTTTAAAACTATCTTTATTATTAGTAGTAAAGACTATAGTAGTAATAATATATTTACTATATACAATTAGATAATCAATTTAGTCATTAATAGTATATAACTTAGGATTAGTAGTAAAAAAGTAGGAGCTTTATTCATATTTACTCTTTAACTTTAGATATTTATAGTAAGATTAGCTTTAATTTAATATATAGGTCTAGGGGAAATTATTCTTATTATATTTAGAATAATAGTTAAGATAAGTAGAAATAATTGTATTAAGAAACTAGTTCTTATTATTATTAGGATTACTTTTAATAATATAATTACTATAGATATAAGTAGTAGGTTTAGGGGGGGTATAATAGTAGGAGAAATTATCATCAGGAAATCTAGAACTAGTAATAATAATAGTAGATATATATAATAATAGATATATATAAAAATGGGAAATATAGGTAGAAGAGTAGCGAAATAATAGTATTATAATAAGTATAAAATAGAAGGTTATATAGTTTTAAAGAAAATAAAGCAAAACTATATGAAGAAAGAAGAAGAAAGCTTCTTATAGATTAAGGAAGGGAAAAATATAATATAGGATTATTTAAAGTAAATATAATACGAATTTTCTTATTAGTAGAACTATTTAATATTAATAGTACCTAGGAGAAGTATCTTAGATAGATTTTTCTAACTAGTTAGATTAACTTAAGTAATAAAGATTACTAATAAGTTATTAAAACTATTAATACTAGATATTACTATAGTAATAGGGCGGAAAGGTAATAGGAAGTATATTATAGACCTAAACCTTAAGGCTTATATAAGATATTACTATTAGGGTTCTATATAACTACTACCCCTATAGTTTAGTAAAAAGTTTTTACTTTAGGTATAAACTCTTTAAACTCATTATAATATTATTAAAATACTACCAAAATATCTCTTATAACTAGCTTCTAATAGCAAAAGTATTATACTAAGTAAACTACTAATTAATTTTCTTAAAAATAAAATAAACTACTTTTAATATATATTTCAATATTTAAAATGGATTAAATTATTATACTGTACATTTTAATTTAATTATTCTTTAGTATTATAAAACTCTTAATTATTATATGTAATTAAAAGATAGAATCTAATAGATATTATACATAATTAAATATAACTATATATACTATATAAAGTTCTATTTTAAGTGATTTAAATAGAGTAAGGCCTATAGAGATAGCGCTAGCGCCTGAGGTTTAACTAGTACAAACTCTACCTCTCGAGCGCCTTATTCCTGATAACTGTACGGATACCCTCAATCCAAACCCATGGCCTAGGTAGCGCATATGAGACTCTTAATTGTCTAATTGACCATACGGCCAAAAGGATATAGGCCCATACAATACATGTTACTGATGTAACTGTTCATAGGCTTAAGTACCTCAGGACCCTAATCTGACACATCTCACCTATCCTGAGCCACTCGATGCCCGCTTTATTCGACGTTGCGGGCGTTCTGACTGACATCCCGGCGCCGACTTGGCTTCACCCACAGAACTCACATCCTTTTCGCCTGTATATACTTATAGACCCAGTCCCAACCACGCCTAGGAGGAGGTTCCCGTCACCATCTTCTTCTCATCCGAGTCTGTCTCTTCAACCTCACGTTGGCTAGCCGCGCGGCCCACATTCATTGTTGCTCGTTATCACACCACCACACCCTCGTTCAGTATCCACCGTCCAGTCTTTCCCGCTCGTGCACTAGGACGACCGTCCGGGCGGTCGGCCTTGGTGTTAACTGTGGATCTACGTTGTTTCTGAGATAGAAGTAATCGAGAGCCCCCTCCGCCACAGAATCCCGATTCCGTCAAGGAGGCAGACATGCGCCGAAGTCAAGTCGGGTTGCTGGCAGCCATCTTGCCACTGGCCTATTCCATCAAACCCCCGGCGATGGACAGCATGAACATCATCTGGTCAGAGACCTTCAAAGGTAATGCCGGTTTACTGCCTGAAAGTGACACCTGGGGCGTGGCATTGGCCATTGACACCAACAACGAGTTGCAGACTTACACCGATTCGTCCCGGTATCTTCAGATATCTGGCGGCGAGACGATACAGCTCATTCCCCGCAAATCAGCAAATGGTCTGTGGACCTCTGCGCCAATCGAGACAAAGGCAGCCTGGCAGTCTTAGCTGGGCAAGAAGCTGCGAGTCCAGACTGTCTTCAGACCAGGTGACAATACAAATGAGCAGGGCATATGGCCCGCCTTCTGGATGATGGGCGATGCTGTCCGCAACGGCGTTGAGTGGCCTCTTTGCGGCGAGCTCGACGTGTTCGAACAGGTCAACGGGCAGCTGACTGCCACGGGCACAGTTCACTGTCAACAGGAGTCTGGCGGTATCTGCAACGAGCCCAGCGGCCACGGCATATCCACGTCCATTCCGGACAACGGCTGGCACACCTGGAGTCTCGAACGGGACCGCACCTCCATGGACTGGCTTACCGAAATAATCACGTGGCTACGAGATGGTATAACTGTCAACCGGATCACCGGATCCGACATTGGTGACGAGCACTTGCTCATACCTATGCCATGTTATGTTCTATTGAATTTCGCAGGCGGTCGGTCTTTCTCTGTTTGCCCTCTGATTGCATAGGTGCCCAAGGTGACTGACAAAGATTAGGCGGGACACTGCCTGGTCCTCCTATGGACGCCACCCAGGGTGACTATGGCAGCATGATGGAAGTTGGGTATCTCGCAGTTTATCAGACGGCCTGACGGCCGAACAGTTTCAACACAACCGACCTTGAGTCCGCAACAGCCCGCGGTAATCTTGCGCCCCTCGAATCCCTTAGCTACGTACGCCTAAGGCAAACTTGTCTAGCTGTATTGATGACATATCCCCCGTCATGCATGGCGTATCAGTGACATCGCCAGCCTCAGTATCTGCCCAAGTGTGGCCCAGATTATGGGGATATTGCATCCTTGTCGGTGTTATACTTGCAGGCAAGATATGGAGAATATACCATTTCAAGGCTATACAGAGCGACCGGAGAATTTCGTGCTTGTGTCTAGGAACGAACCATCAACATCTCGTTTCAACAGTTCGGAGATCAAGATCAAATGGCCTGGATGGTTTTGGCAACAGGCAACTCAGGCAGGCACACCGATAATCACAGTGTATTGTATCATATTGGAGGGGAACAAGCAGTGAAGTGTTCGTCACAAGCAGTACCGGTACAGTTACCACCACCCCTGGTCTGTCACTTCCGAAATAAAACAACTCAGGCTAGTGCCGGCCTGAACTAAACCCGGACCTCTAATAGATACGGCGGTCTCCTCCACTTCAGCCGGCCGATGAACAGCATCTCGAATCCTTTTTAAAACGTTCTTGCATCGTCTGCGCAAGCAAAACTTTGGGGGTAGGCAAACCTTAGCACGCCAAACAAGCAGATCCGAGCACCGCAATAATCTCAACATCATGTGCCACATATAATCAGTGATTCCGCCGAAGACTTCGACAGGTGGAAGACGGTACCCCTTCAAAAATAAGACTAAAGAAATAGCAGACACTGACGACGGGGATCCTCACAACCCCTGAGGAGCATCCAATGGTAAGAGTTGTACTGTTGGCCATGCACAGGCCGTTTCTCGGACCACCTTCGTGACTGAGAACAGCGTGTCATCTGGACAGATGTACGTGTCGAATTAGACTACTGTTGGCAGCGAGGCTTTCAGTTAGAGGACTCTTCCGCGCGCTAAAGTCTTCCGGAAGGTACCCCAAGTCAGTATCCTGCCTTGCGATGGGTTAGTGCCAGGCGGAGAACGCGTGTCGAGACGTAAGCGGTGTATCATGCGATACATTGAGTAGAATTTCGAGGTAAGCAGAAGTGTGGAGTGAACAGATGCCTAGGCGGTGCCAACCGTAAGGGGTGATGGCAGAAAAGAACCAGCCCACGACTCCCGACGTTTCGAGACCGGTTTGTGACCTGAAACAGTTGCCTCAGTCAAGAGCCACAGCCGAGAAGTTTTGGTAACGACATTCCAAGCGAATAGGAAGCCTTGGACAACTGAGTTGCACCAATTCGAAAGTACGACGCCTAGGAAAGCTGCCACGAAAGGCCACTGTGGCGGTGACCATCCTCATTAGGACAAAAATTCCAATGTTTACTCCGCGCCAATCTCGTTGGTGCCCTCCATGCCAAACGACCCAGTATTGAAGTCGAAAGCCTGATTGTCACCATCTTCATGAAGGAACGAGTCAAAGTCGAAGTCATTGAGCACATTGTCCGAAACGAGTGGATCAGCGAAGGCCATGGAGCCGAAGTCGACCATTCCGTTGGCACCGTCCATACCGAACGATCCGGTTTGGTTAGTGTCTGTGTGCGCCTGCGGTCCAGCCTGAACTGCGGGAGCCGGCGCAGGGGCTGCTGGTTGCCCGTTGGGTACACTGGGAACGTTGGTATTTTGGCCATTTTTGTTGAAGCTGGTCGGATTGACTGGAGTGATTGGCGTTGCGGGAGTTGGAGGTTCGGCATCCTGAGACGCGTCTGCAGCTGGCGTGGCTCCACTATTGAGATTTGTGTTGGATTTTTTCTGCGTAGCAGCCTGTACCAATTAGCAACTTCGAAAGACGGTAGAGGTCGACAATTCCTGACCTTAGTCTTGGCATTCTTATTGTCCTTTTTCTTCGGGGCGGCCTTGTTGGACTGAGATGGGGTAGGAGGTGCCGCGGTTGCTTGTTGGGGGGACGAGGTGTTTGTACGGTTGGCGTTGACGCCTGCGGGAGCCGAGGGCGGCGGCATCGAACGTTGTTGCGGCGTTCCTTGCACTGGGCCTTGTGGACCACCAGGCACCATTTGACTGCCGTTAGGGCCCCCTTGCCACTGTACTGGTTGGCCACCTTGTCCTGGCTGCTGCGGTTGACCTTGCTGTTGCTGATGCTGGCCCTGCTGTTGCTGCTGCTGACCCTGTTGCTGTCTAGCAGCCATGATCTGTTGAGGATTCATCTGTCCGTTGAAGGGCTGGCCAGGGTGGGAACTGGGTGGTCGCATACCCCCATTCATTTGGGGATTGCCAACCATATTTCCATCCATGTTGGTCATGCCCTTGAAAAAGTGAGGCGCCATGTTCGGGTCCATCTGGTTGCCCATGAAGTTCATTGGGTTGGGAGAGCCACGAGACTGCGCACCCTCCGGCAAAGGTGATGGAATTCCCGCGTTGTTCATTTGCGGCGTCCCGCGTTTCATCTGCTCAGTTGGGTTGGGCGACGCTCCTGTCCTTCCTCCTTGAGGAGACGTCTCTGGGAATGGCTGACCGTTAGCGCCAGGCGGACCGGGCGGACCGCCGGGACCTGTGGGCCCGTCTCCTCGAGGCAGGGCACCTCCCATATTGTCTTGCTCCTGCCGAGCCATCATGAGCCTCTTTTTGTTCTGTTGCTCCAGAAGCATTAGCTGCATTTGATAGTCTTGCAGAGCGTGGTTACTTCCACCGCCGGCTTGGGCACCACCGGGGCCAGGCCTGATACCTCCAGGACCCATTTCCCCAGCATTATAGTAGGCGGCCAGTCCCGCCTGGTCCGGCCCCTGGGCCATCATGGGGGAGCCCTGGCCTTGAGGTCCGGCAGCATTGGGCATTGATTTGTTGGGCATCTGACTAGCCTGGTGTTGCTGGAGATTGGCAGCGTAAGTAGCAATGGACTTGGCCTGCACAGCAGGGGGTTGATTTGAGAATGTCGTGAACTGCTGCTGGGTCAGCGATGCCGGGTTAATGCCGTTGGTGATGAGCATTTGCTGGGCTTGAGCTACGTTTGGGGTGGTCCCCACCTGCTGGCCTGGCATGCCCTGTTGCGGTCTCCCGTTCGGCATCATCCCAGGTTGGCTTGGGTTGAAAGGAGTTCCCTCGAGTCGGGGTCGCTTCGAGGGTGACGGGGCATTGTCACCAGAGCCAGGCGACGCAGGACGTTGACGGTTGCCGTCCATGTCAGAAGGGTCTCTTTGCATCTGAGTCTGTTTCGTCTGATGAAGCATTTGCATGGCCTGAGGACTGCGGCAGCAAAGTCTTAGCAAACCGTTCGAGCATGGGCAGGCAGACAGATGTACTCACTTATTTTGATTGTTGGCCATGGCTGTTCGCGCAAGATTCCCTTGCTTCATGTTGATCATGCCCCCGTTTTGCATGTTTCGTAACATCTGCGTGTGGTATTGCTGCTGGGCGATGCCTTCGGGACGCATTTGGCGAAGAAGCTCTTGCTGTTGATTTTGACGCATGCGCGATTGTTGCTTTGCAAAATGTTAGTTCATGCTAGGTAGTTTCCATTGGCTCCGGTGCAGGGTGTCTCAGATGGGCATACCTGTGTATGGCTGACGTATTGGTTCACGGGGCCATTGCCGCCCTTGGTACGTTGGGCATGAAAAATATCCCAAAACAAGCAGAACCATTCGTACAAAAAGGAAGACTCTGAGGCGGGCATAGGCAACTTGGGTGCCGGTAGGTCATCGGGCAACTTCGCATCAATGTCTTCCTTGGAATCGGTGTCCATGGGGTCATCGCCGAGACCGTTACCCAGCAAGTTGCCATTCTCGTCTCTGCGGCGATTCGGGCCGTCTTTCGTAACATTGATTTGATGGTCGCCGTTTACGAGTGATCGAGCACAGTCGAACATTTGGTGGCGGAGAAAGTACTCGTAGATGTAGGTGTTCAGTAGCGTCCGCTGAGTTTCTGTAGGAACAGGAACCTGCCGTGAGCCTGGGATTTGCGGCGCGACTGGGCCACCGTTGTTCATCATCGGAACGGGAGCGCCCACAGGGCCGCCCATCGCGTTCATATTGGCCATGTTGGGGTTGACGTTGACGTTCATGTTGATAAAACGTGCCGCGCTGCAGACAATTGTCTGCCCGGCCGAACGTTAGATCGATGCTATAACTCAGGATGGGGTGAGCGATGGATGTGGTCGCTGAAGTAGTGTAGCAGAAGGCAGAAAGCGCTGTTGATTAGGCAACTCGAAAAGATGCAGATGTGGCAGCGGTGCGCTACGCCGACGAACAATTGAGGGTCTTGGGCTCAGGACACGAGCGTGGTGACAAGGCGTGGAGGTTGATGGGCGGAATCAGTCGCGGAGGAAATAAGGCGCGCGAGCGCGATTGTCGGGGTTGTTGAAATAACGTAACGTAGTCCGAATCAGGTCGACGGAGTTGCTGAGAAACGCGACGGCAACTTGGGTTTGACAGTGGTAATAGCGATGGCAAAGTCGCAAGATGAAGATCAAATAGATGGGAAGCAAACAGGGAGTTGGGGGAGGGAGAGAAAAGGAGGGAGAGAGTACGCGACGTGGGTGCTTCTCTGAGGAGCGAAAGAGTGTGCGTGGAAGAAAGAGGGAGAAAGAGAGAAAGAGAGCCTAGATACGACAAGAGGGGCGAGCAGATGAGATGATGCAGCAGTGAGATTGGGGCCAGACGGGGAAGGGCACGCAGATGACTATGTTCTGGATCGACTTGCTATATCTTTCCAGACTGCTTTGTTTACAACGTGCTCAAACTCTTGTCAAGCGAAGTTGTTCGGGCTCCCGACTTCCACTGTCTTTTGGCGACGGCGTCGATCCTGTTGCATAGGACAGGGTGCTGAGGCGAGAAAAGGAAAGCAGGTCGAAGGGACCGGGAGATTAGGCTCTCGGTGCAAGCAAGCGGTGATGGACCTGCTCCCGCGACGCTAGGTCGGCGATGCGAAGTTGATAATCGTCGTGGGGCCGGACGGCGCTACCATCGACGAGAAGAGCGGTAGGTGAGTCGAAGCCAACAAGAAGAGTATATTCGGCATGCGAAGCCACCAGGGGGGTGTATGTTGACGATGGGTGGAAGGGGGCGAGGAGGGAGAGAATAGGAGGAAGGGCACAAGAGGCGAGAAAGAGAGGGGCGCTCGGGGTCGATAGGCAAGAAGACGGGGACGACTGAGCCTGAGGTGCGCAGGGTAAGGTCAGTTCAGCAGGCGAGGTGAAGCAGCACCCGCATAGCTGGCACGCTTGCTGTATACTGCGCAAGGTACCTTAGGTGCGGAAGGTGATGGATTCCATTGTAGGTAGTTGAGATGCATTACATACTGTCCGGTGCCTTCCTTACCTTAGGTACGTTGCGGTGAGGAGATGACGGTTGAAATTCAATTTTCGCCTGGTACGGGGGCCCAGACTGGTTGCCTGGAACTGCAGAGGTAGGCCCGAGGGGCAACGACCTCAGGCGGAGAGAAGGTGCCGTATATCTGAGAACCAGGTGCGAACATTTGAGAACACAGGTGCCTGAGGCCACAAGTGGAAGCAAGCACGGTCTGTGCACAGTAAGTAAGTAGGTAGGTATGCATAGGCAAACTCTACCACGATGCTCCTCCGTACATTCTTACTACCTAGGTTGTCGATACACCACCTATTAACGTATACTCAACATCCTTGCCGCCTCTCAATCGCGTTCAGTACCTTACCTTAGCTATGGTCGTCATTACTTGGACAGGTACCCGAGGGATAACTTGGGTGAGTGAGGATCAGGTAGTTCGCGATAGATAAGTTGGGGAAACGCGATGTGCATGACTATGTCAGCCCGACACCACAGCGACAAGAAATTCGAAGGAGGAAAAAACCCTCGATGTCCATCCGTAATAACCCCGGTCAAATTTGGCGTTGGCCTTCTGTTCTGTAGCTAAACATGGAGATACAAAACGTTTTATGTGTTTTCATTTTGCTTTCTTTTCCCCTTTTGAGATGGCATGTCTTTCTTGCTAAACCAAGTGCTGTGGCAGTTAAGGTAGGGAAACCCCCCGGGTGTGTGAGACGCCCGCTGGTTGCTTGATGCGCATCCCCGCCTTCACATTATGACCTGAGCGCGCAGCTGCAACCTCTGTGCCTCCGTGAGATAAGCTACCTGGCGACGTTGGCCTCACCATGCACCCGCTATTGTCTATGGGAAATCTTCAACGCGGCCCAAGACCTAGGTCGACATAAGGCCTGTGGCAAAAGACCGAACACTGTATTCCGTTTTGTGGTCATGTCTCGAAGTAGGCTCACCCGCACATGGAAGCACGTCTTCCCATGCTTGTGCGCGCATGCGGCTGATGTAGCTACCCGGTGAGCGCTCCTGTGTCGCGGCCCAATGGTCTTCGAATGTCGCCGGTCCCACGCTTGGCAATCCGGCATATGTAGCTATTTCGAGCCTGTGTTCGAAGAGCGATCCGCAGATTGGGGGGCACCTTGTGTCCGACGTAGTCGCTGCGAGGCGTCTCGCCCTGGCGGTTGCGCCGTGCACCAGAACGTAGTCCTCAGTCATCCTCGGGTGGAAGCTCGTCGTCAATATAGCGCACCAGAGACACTCTCATTTCGGTCGTGTCGTGACCCCTCAGTATGTCATTGATGAAATGCGCTTCAACCTGCATCTGCACCATTTCAAGTGCACCCCTCAATACTCCGCAAAAAACGTTCGAGTACCAGAGCTCATCCTGAGCTCGTCCGTCATCGGGCAACTCTACGAAGTCCGCGAGAGGGTTCTCGTCGAACACCAAGGAGAACTGTTTGTTATCGGTCGTCCAGTTCGTGACTTGCGGTGCGATGTTCAGAAATATCTTGAAGCCAACCTGATAGAGCGTCCCAGGTCAGCATAACGCCCTCGCAATGGCGTGGAAGGAGGGAGAGAGCCAGGGAAAAATGGGTGGTGGTGGTCGTTTGGTTTGGTGAGCTCTACTTACCCTCGCAATCATGTCGGCTGTCTCGCGGAAATTGGAACATCTCTTCATTGTGTTCGATTTGGCAAGATAGTCCTCAATCAGTCTGAGTCCAATGTTGTATCCCATCTTGTCAAGCTGTTTGTTGACCTCGCTGTAATCGCTGTCGTAGTCCTTGCAGAGTTGAGCGACGATTGTGCCGTAAGTGAGGATGACAAGTTCGGCGTTGACTTTATCGATGCGTGTTCTGGGAGCGTAACGTTAGGGCAAGAATGTCCTAAAGCGCAGATAGAGCGGCGTTACGCACTTCCAGATTCTATTTCAGGATCAGCCACTATACTAAGAAGTATTAATCAGGAGACTTACTCCTCGCCTAAGCGACTCGCCTTACTCGCAGCCATGATTACCAGGTTAGCATTCGACAAAGACCCGTCGTGCTTGATGTAGACACTTGGCAAGGGTCGGGACTATGGGGTGAATACCCAGTTCCGTTCTTTGTCAATCGGGACGAATCCACTCAGGAAGCTACTATCACCGTCCTGGTCATATAATGTTCTGTGGCTTTCGGCCGCGTTGCGATTGCGGTGAGAGCTGTCTGTGGACTTGGTTGTCGAAGCTGTTTGACCACAATGTCATCAACGACGACGCGGCGTGCGATAACAGGGTATGTCGGGGCGGTCGATTTCTCAGACACAAGTATCCGTACAATGAGGTGGTAAAACGCAGCCGTCTCTTCAGCTCTTATTGTTTGTACTCAACAATGACAGTAAACAAGGAGTGACACCCATGACGGATGTCGCTGAGAAGACCAGAGTAGGCAGCAGGCAAATAGCTATTGCACATACCTCCACAGGTGGAGGCCGAAGGCGTAGATCTATCATATATACATCATGTATACTCTATATAGCTAATACTAAGTATATTAGAGTAAAGCTATATTATATATAATAAGAGGGCAAGATCTAATATATCTTTTCTAGAAATAATATACTTAAGAAGTAGAGTTTATATTAATGAAATTTTAGATACTTATTAGTTGCTCTATATTATAAGATATATAGTAATTATATATATAACTATATATATAGCAGTACACCCTCCGCATCCCACTAGTAAGAAGTAGTAAGTACTTAGTATTAACTATAGTTAGATATATAGTAATTAATAAGTAATTACTATATTATAAATCTAGAGTTTTATATAATACTATATATGATATAATATAATAATAATAATAAGTAATTAGAATACGACTTTATATTTATATAATAAGATTATAC
>QAPG01000732.1:0-15298 GCA_004366825.1 Colletotrichum spinosum
TAATATTACTAGCTTAATATAATATCTTATAAGATAACTAGATAATTATCTTTTAAATATCTACAAGCTATTCATTAATTATAATATTTAGAATAATTTTATTCAAACTTAATTTAATATACTAATAGCTTTAGTTATAATAGTTATAATTAGATATTTCTATGTTTATCTTATAGTTATCTTTTTATAAGTAGTTATATAGATTTTAAAAAGATTTCAATTCTATTATAAAAATTATATAAAAGTAATAAATGATAGAATATTTAGCTTTTAGTATTCTATTTTATTCTATTTTAAGAAGTTTATAAAAGTTCTCAACCTTATAACTTTAGTAGTTACTTTTAGCTATATATATTAAGCCACAATTCTATTATACAGAATATAGAAAAATAATAAATTATAAAATACCTAGCTCTTAGTATTCTATTTTATCCTATCTTTAAGAGATTTATAAAAGTTCTCAACCTTATAACTTTAGTAGTTACTTTTAGCTATATATATTAAGCCTTAGTTTTAATAAAGCTTTCCTTATATAGATTGTTACTACGAAGTCTTCTATTACTATAAGGTTAAATATTAGAACTAGAGGTATAGTTATTTATAATAATAAGTAATTTTATTACTATTTTAACTAGTTATTAGTTAGTATTAGTATAAATACTATTATTAGGTAAGATTTATAGTTAAATCTATATATAGGGTAAAAAGCTTAGATACTATTCTTAATACAGAGCAGAAGTAACCAAATACTTATATAAGTATAAATACTCTTAGTATAATTAGATAACTTCTAAAACCTCTATAATTATATCATTATAATACTTTAAATTATTTAATAGTTAATATTATATTAATATCAAAATATCAAAATATTATCTAATTAATACTTAGTTCTTAATATTATTAACTTAATATAATAAATTATGAGTTAACTAGATAATATTCTTCTAAATTTCTATAAACTACTTAATAATTATAATACTTGGAATCATTTTGATATAATCTATTCTAATTAAAAGATAATAGCTTTAATTATAATAGTTATAATAAGATATCTCTATACTTATTCTATAAGACGTTTTGTATAAATAGTTATATAGATTTTGAACAGATTTCAGTTCTATTATAAAAATATTAATATGGGAAAATAATAAATCACAAAACACCTAGCTCTTATAGGTATTCTATTTTGTCGTATCTTTAAGAAATTTAAAAAGATTCTCAACTATATAATCTTAATAGTTGTTTTTAGCTATATATATTAAGCCTTAGCTTCAATAAGGCTTTCTCTAAGTATTAGTATAAAGTCTTCTACTATTATAGGGTTAAATATAAAAACTAGAAGTATAATTATCTATAATAATAAATAATTCTATTACTATTTGAACTAATTACAAGTTAGTATTAATATAAATATTATTATTCAGTAATATTTATAGTTAAGTCTATATATAAAGTAAAGAGCTTAGATACCATTCTAAGTATAAAACAAAAGCAACCAAATATATAAATGTCTAGTTATAATAGGAATTAATAAGTAGATATAATAAAAAAGCTATTTTATATATTCCAAATATCTAAGACTAAGTATTATATATAAATCCTATATACTTCTTCTATTACTTTTTAGATAATCATTATATATCTTATTATAGTTAGAAATAGTCATAATAATATATTAAAAGGTAAATATATTCTAAAGATAAATAGCATTAATATAAAGCTATTAAAGCTATTAGTGTATTAATTATTTTCATTATATTGTTGATTATTCCTTCTTTTAATATTTCTAAAACTCCATTACATATAGTTTCATAAGCTTACTATAGGAAAGTATAGTACTCTTTAACCTTATTAATATTATTATAAACTCTAATTAGTATAATCCTTATTTTACTATTTATATTATTAGTTTTCTATTCAAAGATTTTAGTAGTAACGTTATATTTTATATTACTAATAACTTTATTTAAAAGATTTCAATATATATTAATCTAATATATATTCAATATATACTATATATCTTCTATATAATATACTCTTTATAAACTCTATAGTTAGAAACATTATTAATATATTGAATATATATAATATAAGCTTATTACTATGAAGGTATATAATATTAATCCTGGTTTTTATATTACACCTATAATTATCTTTAAAGTTAAACTTGAATTAATATAACACTTTATTATTTATTGAAGTATTAATAGTATTTTCTTATAATTATTTTAATTTTACTACTAGTTACTATTTAATATATAATTTTATTACGTTGACTCAATACTTAAAATAATATATAAGTTCTTTACCTCACATATAAATTTAACTCTAAACTTTGCTTAATAATAGTATTTATACTAATAGTAGCTTATAACTAGTTAAAATAGTAATAAAACTATCTATTATTATAAATAGTTATACTTCTAATTCTGATATTTGACCCTATAATAATGAAAGACCTTATAGTTATTATTAGGAACAATTGTATCTAAATTACAACTTAGTATATATAACTAAAAATATTCATTAAGATTTTAGGATTAAGAATTTCTATAAACTTCTTACAAATAGAGTAAAATAAAATACCTACAAAAACTAGGTATTCTATAATTTATTATTATTCTACATTTATATTTCTATAATAAAATTAAAATCCTTTTGAAATCTATATAGCTACTTATAAAAAGAATACTATAAAATAAAGATAGAAATATCTAACTACAATTATGTTATTTAGAACATTAGAATAAATCTCAATACAATTATCCTAAATACTGTAATTAATAAATAGCTTATAGATATTGAAAAAAAGTTATCTGACTAAATTAAACTCTTTATTATATTATTCGAATAATATTAGGAACTAACTATTAATTAGATAATACTTCAATATTAATATATTACTATAATACTCATTGTTAGATACTTTGGAATATTATAATAATGTGACTATAGAGGTTTTAAAAGCTATCTAATTATTGTAGGAATATCTATATCTATAGAAGTACTATTTATATATTAATTATATTTAATTAATACATTAAAACTACTTATTAATAAGAATAAGTTGAGTCTTATTATATTTATATCTTAATATAAGTTAACTTATATTAAGAGTAGAAAACTCTTTATATTAATAGTATAAAGTCTTATCTTAAGAATATGTAAGACTTAGTTCAAAGGATATTAGAGTTATAGATATTAAAGTTATAATAAATATCTTAATAGAATACCTATAGTTAGTAGTAATTAAATATCTTGAAATATTTAAATTATATACAGTTATAAAAGTATAAAAGTATAAAGACGTAGAGTTATTATAGAAGGAATTATTAGTTATTTATTATCTATAAAAAGGTTAATATGGGTAGATATACTAGCTATTATAATTATAAGATGTTTGGTTTTGAATTGACTAGAGGTTAGCTATAATAATTAGTAAGAAGGTGAGAAGGTTAAAGTTATATTTTAAGAAGCAATATATCTACTAATAGTTATAATATAGAGTAAGCTATTAGCCCCTCTTATTTAATGTCTTATACTAAGAATATTGTTTAATGTCTTAATATTAAAAAAGTTAAATGTCTTATCAAATTACTATATTTCTATTTCTATTAAGAAATTAATAGTTTTATTATAAAGAACTATTAGGGATGCATTTAATAACTAAGTGATGGATCTATATAGAGGGTAGAAACAGGTATAAGGTTGTTAATATATTTGAGTCTGATTCCGCTAACTGGGAGTCTCGCTATTATAGCCTAAATAGTTCTCTTTATATATGATAAAATAGTATCCTACTAGTAGTCTAATTAGGGGCTATTAATATATCCTAATACATTCCTCCCCCTTATAAACTATATCTTCATAATATTATAACTTATAAACTTATTCTTAGATCTTAAATTCTTCTTCTTATAATATATTCTAATCTTCTTACTAACCTTTTAATATCTCTTAGATTTAAATTAAACTCCTAATATCCTCATTAAACTTCTTTTCTAATAGTAAAAAGAGTAATACTATTTATAGACTCTCTCAAAAGTTTTTTATATACTACTAGCCTCCTATTATTATAGCTTCTTATATACTACTAGTCCTTTATATATTATAGTATTTTATATATTACTAACCTTTTATTACTATAGCTTCTTATATATTAGTACTATTATTTCTATTAATATAACCTCTTACATACTACTATTAATAATTCTACTATAATTATACTACTACCCCTCTAATAATCGCTATCTCACTTAAAACTATCTATATATTATTATTACTACTATTACTCTTATTAGATATTATATATTATAGCTATAGCTATTATTACTACTCCTCTAGTAATCTTCTTTATAGATTAAAGCTATATCCTATACTATCACTACTCCTACTACTACCTTACTATTCTTCTATTAATGCCCTTTTTACTTAAACTTATAATATAACCTCTTATAGCCTCTTATTATTATAACTTCTCATTATTATAGCCTCTTATTACTATAACCTCTTATTACTACTCTTATTAATATAACCTCTTATATACTACTATTAATATTTCTACTATTACTATACTACTATACTTCTAGAGATCCCCTTACTAATTTAAGCCATATTATATTGATATAAACTACTACTACTACTGCTCTTATAGTTTCTATATTAAAAAGTATAAAATCTATAGTTTTCTCTATACTATATTAGCCATATTAGCTGCTATATGGCGACTTTAACTATTATATCATAAATAATATAATATTTATATCTATAGTAAATAGCTTTATAGCCTCCTAATAGCTATTATTTCCCCTCTAAGGAACTATATTCTTATAATATTCAAGTTCTCATAATCTCAAAGTCTTTGTAGCTTTAAAACTCTTATAATCTTAAAGTTTATATAATTATAAAGCCTATATAGTCCTAAAACTAATATCGTTCTATTAAGCCTTAATTCTATTATATCTTAATATTCTATAATCTTAAGGATTGAAGAATTCCAAACTATAATTAGATCTAAATACTAGCTTCGAACTTACCCCCTAGTTCTTTATATCTTTATAATAATACTCTTACAAATAATAGAAGACTTTTTTTATTACTACTAAAATAAGTAAAGCTTCCTCATATTTCCTAATATTACTAATTACTAGTAATATCTCTAGAGGTACTCCTAATACCTCTCAGTAACTCTTATTTATAGCTATATAACTATATGACAGATACTCCCAAATACCCTCATACTAATTTATAATAGCTACCCTAAAGTAATTAACTCAATAACCTCAAAACTTCTACTTACCTCATACCCTTATAGTTATAATATATACTAATACTTCTCTAATTGGCTCTTATCCTCTCAATAGTCTTAATATTAATAGCCTCTAATAGTAGCCTCTTGTAGTATGGCTTCTAATAGTAGCCTCTAGTAGGGGCCTCATATAATAGCCTTATTAATACTATATATATTAAAATCTTCTAGTCTGCTATACTAATGTGTTTCTAATATACTTCTCTTATAATAGCCTTACTATTAGTAACCTCATAATAATAACCTTATGGATATTATATATCGAAATCTTTATATCTATATATATACTAGTACTTCTATAGTTATCTCTCAATAGCTTCAATACTATAGCCTCTCATAATAACCTTTTATAATAGCCTCTAATATAGTAGCCATATTATTATTATAGCTTAGTATTTGAAATCTCTATATCTATATATATATTAATACCCCTCAGATAGCCTTCTATCTTTTAATAGCTTCAATATCAATAACTAATCTTTTATAATAATCTTGTTACTATAACTAGATAGATATCACCTATATTAAAATCATCACTTCTACTATACTAATACTGCTTTTATGCCTCTCTTATAATAACCTTATTAATATTACTATATAGGTATTATATATATTAAAATCTCTACACTACCATACTAACACCCCCTATATAACCTACTAGTTAGAACCCCTAAGGATAGGTAAAGATTTAAATATATTAGAAATAAATTTAATAATTAAATAAAAAATCTTTATAGGAGGCAAATATAAGTATAAGGTTATTAATATATTCAAATCTAACTCCTCTAACTAGAATTCTAACTATTATAACCTAAATGCCTCTCTTTATATATAACTAAGTAGTAGCCTACCAGTAGCCTAACTGGGGGCTACTAGTGCGCCCTAATACGAACCTCTTAGATTAAAAACTATAAATATTTATTATGTTTCTCTGTAAGTAAAAATATCTTTTCCTATTTAATTTCATTATTAAAATTATTAAAGTAGATTTAGAATTAATTAATACTGAAGAAATGAAAAGGAAATGAAGTAATTATTAGTATAATATCAAAATTAATATTTCTAAAAAGTACAGAAATTTAAATCTTATTAAAGCTTATAAAACTTTATTGATTTCTGAATATTATATATACTTTTGAAATGATCTTATTAAAGTAAATAATAAATATGATTCTCTAGAGGATTTTTAATTACTACAAATTTCTTATAAATAATCTTCTTACTTTTATATTTAAAAGAGAATCTTTCAATATAAAGTTAAGAAAATTTAAAACTAAGAGGATTTCTAATTGAATTGATATTTCAAAATGATAATAAATATAGTTCTAAACGATTTTCATAAGTTTCTCAGGATTAACTATTCTAATTTTACTGTTTATAATTATGAAATAGATCATTATAAAATCTTCTTCTAATGCTTTATTTATATTATTATATATTATTATACAATATTCTTATAAATACTTCTGTTAACATAATATTATTAAAATAATGAGTAATTTCTATTACTAATCTGATATTAATGATAAATACTTTTTTTAAATATAATCTTACTATCTTGTATACCTTAATAGTATATGTTATTAACTAGTATTCCATTATTAATTTTAAGTATACTGAGTATTTACTCTATATATTTCCATTTTAAAATTTCCTATATAGTAAGTTAGAAATACTACTATTATATACTTCATATAGAGATTGATATAATTACTCGTAGTTAAAATATTAATTACATTTCTAATTATCATATCTAATTATTTAGAAATTAATTATAATTTACAGTATAATTATTCTTTTATTTAGATTATTCTTCTTAGTTTCTCAGGATTTCGATAATCTCTTTATATAATTGATTTGTTAGAATAGATAGATACGTAGGTAAATCAATAGTTAAATTATTACTATAGATAATTGTGAGATTAGAAGAAATATAATATAATAAAAGTAGTTTTCTCAACATGAGGACTTATTGAAAATATTCGTAATAGTAGTAATTAAATAGAGGGAGACATAGTAATTCTATTGATAGTATAATTAACTATTTCTAATTATTGTTTATAGAGATATTGAAACTCTTATATAGAGGGTTCATTTCGGGATTCCAGCTATATTACTCAAATTCTTACTATAGTAATAATATAGAGATTATTATAGCTATAATATATAAAGTTTTATACTTATAATATATATATTTCAATATAATATATAAGCTATTGTAACTATAGTATATAATATATTATAATTATAATATATAGACTAAAGTATAATATATATTATAATATAACTATAGTATATTAGCTACTATAGCTATAGTATATCAAGTATTATAACGATAGTATATATAGCTTAAACTACTTCTCATATCTTATAAATAAATAAACTTCTATATTTTTATTTTATCTATTTAAAAGCCACTAAGAATAAAAAGGTAAAATCAATACATATTCATAAAGCGATTTCTATAAGATTTATCTTCATAGAAATATTATAGAATGTCTTATGACTGCTATCAGAATAATAGAAATAGAAGTTCTTTATACACTAGAATAAATCTAATATCCCCCTATAAAGTATATGTTTCTAATATATAACTTATTTATATAAGAGCTTATAAGATTCAATGAAAAGTAAAAAGAGAAAGATTATATAAAGTTATAAAACTTAAAACTTATACAAAGGAAAGAAAAGACTTTTAAGATACTTTTTCTAAACATTGATATAGAATTCACTTAAGCTTTACTAAACCTAAAAGCTTAATTAAGTTATCAGCTATATTATCTTCTATATTTATATAATATATAAAGATATTTTTGTTTCTAATAAGATTTCTTATAAAGTAATATCTTATGTTTATATATTTTACTTTTTTATAAGATTTAAGACTTTTAGCTAACTTCTTTACTATTAGATGATTTAAAAATATATAAGGCCTTTTAACTTTAAATAATTCTAGTTTTAAATTTATACAATTATAATTATAATATAAATAACTTACTTCTTTATAAGTATATAATAAAACTATATATTCAACGTTATAAGTAGATAGAGCTAGTATTCTTTACTTTATAGTAGAATAATCTATGATATTACTATTTCTTCTTAGGTAGAAAATATAAAAAGAAGTAGATTTTCTATTATTTAAATCTCTTATTTGATCTAAATTAATATATTTTATAACATTCTTAATAGAAGATATATCTTTATAGTTTTAAATAAATCTATATTCTATATTATTATTTAAATAATTATATATATAATTAAAAATTATAAAATAATCTTTATTCAAATTATAAGTAAACTGAGAGTAAGCTATTACTATTGAAAGAACATTAGATTTTATTTTTAACGTTAAATATAATAGAATTCTTATTTCGTATTAAAATTGTAAAACATTTCTTTTTTAAACTTTTTCTTTATTTTTAAATAACTTAAAATTATTATTTATGAGAGTTTTAAATTTACAAATAATTTCTTTTTTATATTTTTAATAATTTTCCAAATATATTTATTCTAATTAAGTATAACTATTTTTCTTCTTGATTTATGGATAAAATATAATTAAGAGAAATAGAAAGTTCCCTTAGAATCTATAGTTTTACTTTGTATTTTAAAGAGTTATTTATATAATTAGCTATTCTTTAATTATTTACACCTAGTAATATATCATTAATATAAAAACCTAAGATAGCTATATAAGACTTTTTATTTAAAATAAAAACTACTTTATTATACGAAGAAATGATTAGTCTTATTAAATAAAGAATATCCTTTAGATACTTATACTAAAGTCGAAGACTCTATTTCAAATGATATATTACTGTATTTAATAAATAAATAAGAATATAATTTTCTTTTTTCTAAACATTTATATTTATATTCAGACTAAATCCTAATGAATTCTTCTTTATATTGAAATATACTCCTATTGATAGATAAATACATATAGGTTTATTAATATTAGTATAGATAAATACTATAGTGATACTATATTATATTAAAATCTATTTTAAATATCTACAAAGAATTATTATATATTTCTAATTTTTAGGTCTATAAATAGTATCAAAGGTTTCTAAATAGTTGATATATAAATATTATTTATAGCTTTAAACTACCTATTTAGCTTTATATATAATACTTTTAGTTATACTATTTTCTTTTAATGTATAAACTTATATACTTTTTAGAATATTAATACTTTTAATATTAATAATTAATAGAAGTATTACTTTCTAACTATTTACAGACCTTATATATTCTATTTCTTTTATTATAACTAGAGTCTAGTTTCTATATTTAAGAACTTTAAATATTTAAATAAAAGAAGTATATTCCTTTACTTTATTAATTAATAAGATTTATAAAGTCTAATTATTTCTATTAAGACTTTTATATAGTTTTATAAAGCTATTTAAATTGGGATAGTTTGAAACAGTAAAGAAACTGCTCTCTTTATACGTTTTATAGTCTTTTTAGCTTTATTTAATATAGTAAGTAAATTAATATATAAATTAGATTGTCTTTGAATATTATTCTTATTTTCTATATTTAATTCTAATATTTTATTATGTTTAGTTATTTTAATATTTAAAATTCCTACTAGAATTGTTCTAGTTATTTCTTAAACTTTAATAATAGAATTTATTGAAGAGTTATTATTATTATTTTAACTTATATTAGAAATAGATATATTTAAATTTAAAATAAGATTGTTATCAAGTTGACTAGACTTATAATTATTAGAATTCGTTTCTAAATTAATAGATAAAGATAATTCTTTTTCTAAAGTATAAAATGTATTTTCTAGGATTTCTATATCTTTAGATTATATAGCTTTTTATTTATTAAAATTTCAAACTTTATAAGTATTATTTCTACAAGCTATAATACCTCCTTTATAAGTTCTTATATCTAATTCTTTAGTATTAAGATCTTTTATTTTATTATAATAGAAGTTATCCTATATTCTAATACTATTAATATTAGGTTTTATTTTGTTTTTTTAATATAATAAGTTTTGAAATTTATAGAATTATAAAGAGTTTGGTTATATATATAGAAAGTATTAAAATATCTCCTTATAAATAATAAGGTAAATTTAAGTAATAAATTAGAATTCTAATCTTATTAATTAGTATTCTTATTATTCTTTCTATTAAACTATTAGGTTTATAAATATAAAGAGCTTTAATGCTATAAATGATATTAGAATAAGAATAAATATCTTTTATCGTTTTATTAATCTATTTATTACTTCTATTAATATTAAACTTTTCTATTTTTCTTTTATTGTTATTATTACTTACTAACCCTTTAAATTCAAGAAAGAGTTTTAAAGTTTCTTTAGCTAATTTCGTTTTTAATAAAAATTTCTAAGTAAATCTATTTAATTTATTAATAAATAGAATAAATCTATTCAATCTATCATATATTATAGGAGTTATAAATGTATATAAATCTCGATTAATATAATCTCAATATTGAAGATTTAAGTTCTATTGTTTACTATTCTTATTAATATTATTAATAAAGGTTCTTCTAGTACAAATTTGATAAATAGAAAGAGAATCAATTCTATTTATTTTATAAGATGGATTTAAAATATTATGTCTTAAATTATTTATAACGTTTATATTAATATAACTTAAATAGTTATATAAAAGTTAAATATTGTTTAACATAATATTAGAAGGAATTATATCTTTTTATAAAATAAGAATATAAATTTATATAAATTATTCTTTTTGAATTATACTATTAAAATAGAGTTCTTTTCTATATTTTATAGTATAAGCTTTTTCTAGAAACTTAATATAATATCGATAGTATTAAAGGTATTGTAAACTAATAAATTAACGTTTAATTCTAAAATATAATAAACTTCTTTTAATATTAAAGTTTGATCTTTTAAAAATATGTTTAAATCTCTTATTATTCTAATTATAAGATATATAGTATTTCTCTATTCAAGGTATCTTAAAATAAGTTTTATATTACATAAAACATATTTATCTTTAATTATATAAATAGTAGTAGTAATACTTCGATAGAAATAAATCTTTCAATAATTTTCTTTATTAATTAAACTCCTAGAAGTTTTAATAATCTATTGATTTATTAAAAAGTCTAGAGTTCTATTATTATTATTACTTCGTTTTATAAGACGTTTCTAGATACTTCTTATATCTTTAAAAATATTATCTTCTTTAGAAAATATATTAAGATTTGCATTCTTAGAAATAAATCCTTGATATTTAGAAATTTCTTTATCTTTATTGTTTGATAGTTTATCTTCTACTTTATTATTTTCTTTAGTTCTAGCTAAAGTAATATTAATAAGCTTCAAATCCCTCTTTTTAGACTTTTTCTTTATTCATATTACTATTTTTAATGAGAATATCCTTCAATAACTTTAAAGTCTTTTCTAGATAAAAGTCAGTATAATTTTCTTTACTATAAGTATCTTTCTTATAATCTTCAAAAGATGTTTCCTCTTATTTGTATAAGGTTTTTTAATCATTCTAAAATTCTTCCTTTTCTAAATACTTTTAATATAATTGATTAAATCATTATTTCTTCTTCTAGATTTATCTTATAAATTGAAAAATAAAGAATCTAAAATATTAACTTCTTTATTAGACACAAAATCTTAAATTATAGAAAGAATAAAACCTTTATACTTAGAGTTGAAATTATATGAAATATATATTATAACTATTAATTTAAGTAACTCTAATTTATTATAAAATAGATTATTAGTTAATTTCTTAGTTTCATTTAGATATTCTTTCATATTATTAAAATTACCTAAAGTAATATTAAAAGGTCTTTATAAATTAAAAATGTATTAGTAAATTCTTAAGACTTATAAAGTTCTTTTAAATATTTAAATATTTGAAAAACATCTATATTACTTTTAATAATTTAAAAAAGCTATTCTTATAATATAACTATATATAATTTAGAGTTATTTTACTTTTATTATATTTTGTAAAAGTAAAAGATTTAATAATATCTATAAAAATATCTTTACTAATAAGTAAAGCTTTAATATAAATAGATTAAATCTTATAATTACTACTTCTTACCAGTTTAGAAATAGTAATCTTTCTTAAACTACCTATTTTACTAATATAAAATAAGGTGTTTAAAGTATATAATTTATTATAAGGATATACTAATAAGATTATACAGTATACCTGGCAACCAGCTAGCTATAGCTACTAAAATACTAGAAAGAGGTTTCAGCTGAAAGATTATAATTTAGATCTTTTAAGTAATAATCTATATAGTAATATAAATCCTATCTATATATTTAAACTTTTTCTAATTAAAACCTTTAGTTATATTCTTATAATTCTATTACTTCTATTTAATTTTCTAAATAATTAGTATAAATAAAGATATTAAATAGTAATTATTTTAATAGAGAATACTTATCCTATAGGTGTAGACTTAATATAAGCTTTAATAAATTTTAATAATTAACGCCTAACTTAATAGAAATACATAATAAAACTACTAATATTATATTATACTATCACTAGGAATTAAATAAGTAAAATAGTAATAAAAGTAAGATAATAATATTAGGAGAAGATATTTCTAAAAAGATACTTCTTATATACTACTTAAGATAAATTAAAACTTAGTATTAATATAAGTTTTTATTAATAATATACTAAAGAGATTGAAAAGAGATACTTATTAGATGATTTTATATAGGATATATCTTAAAAAAAGGAATACCTATTTTTTAATATAAAAAGAAGAAATAGAATAACTTTTATTATACCTTTAGATCTAAATAATTACTAGGTCTTAAGTAATTAATATTTAGATTTAATTAGTAATCCTAAATACTATTATAATTACTATTTTTATTTAAACTAAACCTAGTAGGTATTATAAATAGAATATTTGAAATTATGTAATTCTAAATAGTAATATATTAAGAATAAATATAGAAGTAATAAGAAGTTTATAAAGAGTAGATTATAGCTTTTATCTAATAGCTAGTTAAATAATTAGTAGTATTTAAACTATTTAAAAACTAAAAAAACCTATTTTTATATAACTATAGAATAATAAGAGAAGAGTTTATAGTTAAATACATTAATAATTAGATTATAGCTATTAAAAATAACTACTAAATCTAACTAGGTAGTATAATTAACTAGTAGATTTAATAAATACTTATAAAACTAGTATTCTAATTTTAGATAGAATAGAGAAACTATAAAGCTAATCTAGAAGATAACTCTATTTAAACTAACTTTATTATATTTATTTACTAATAGTATATTAATTTAGAAATATAAGACAAATTATATAAATAGAAATTTAAAAAGATATAATAAGAAGAATACCAATTATTTATATAATATTATATTAAATAGTTAGTATTATATTAGAACTTAAATATATTTAGATTTAAATAGAATAAAAGAGAAGCTTTTATCTACTTCTATTAACTATATTTAAACTTAAAAAGAAAAATAGAAAGATTTAAAATTTTAATCCTAAAAGCTAGAGATATTATAATAAAAGCTAAAAGATTATAAGACTTCTAATAGTATTATATTAATAAACTAATATAAAATAGAAAATATAAGTATTTATATATAGGCCTATAGTCTTTCTAATTACCCCTATATTTATAAATAGTAGGATAATTGGAATTATTAATTCTATTAATATTAAAAAGTTAGTAATAAGATACTAATAGGTTGGATAATACTATACGTATTCTAGTTTAAAGAACTATATATATATTAATTATTCTATAGATTATAAAAGTATACTTCTTATATAATAAGATAGAATATAAAGCTATAAGTTATAAGAGTAAAATAAATATAAGTATAATACTAATAGTTATTTAAAAGTAGAATATTATAAGGTTTTATATTTTAGTTTAAACTATTAATACTAACCTTTATATAGAAGAAATCTAAAGAAATAAATAGATATAGAAATAGGACTAATACTTTTTATACTAACTAAAGAATTAGTTTTAATAGGAAGAATAATTAAAAGTTTAATAATTATTCTCTAGAATATTAAAAAGATAGAAGTAATAGTAGATATAGATTAATACTTATAAATAGATCTTATTAGTAAGTACTTAGTTACATTATTAAGACTAATTTTAGTTGAAATAATTATATTTATTTCAAAGGGATTTAATAATTTAGTATGAAAACTAGAGAAATCATATTAATTAATATTCTTTTTTATAGATTTAAATAGCTAGCTATAGAAATTATACTAGCTATTTATTAATACTTATTAATTAGAAAGATATATAAACTTCTTATTAGACTAATATTTTATAAATTAAAAGGATATTATAATAAATATCTAAATAAATACTTAATACTATAAGTAGATATCTATTATTAAGCTAGAAGTATTTATTTAAAGGATTAATAAGAATAATAGGACTACTTATATATTATATATTAATAGGATAAGAGAAAACCTTAAAGCTTATATAGAAATATTTAGAAAAAGGAATAAGGTTATTATAATTATAAATATCCCTAAGAAGCTTATAAATAAATAGGAAGTATTTAATAAGATTATAATAAAATTAATCTTAATCTTTAGAGATACTAAGTATATTATTAATCTAAAGTTAAATAAGAAGTTATTCTATAGATTTATATATCTACTAAATAAATAATAATTAGAAGAATTAAAAGTATATATTATAGAAAGTTTAGTAAATAGATATATATAGCTATCGATAAGTAAAATAAATATATTAATCTTTTTTATACTAAAGATAGATAACTTTCTATATTTCTATATTAACTATAGAAGTTTTAATAAGATTATAATTAAGAACTAATATTTACTACTACTAATTAGTAAGTTTTTAATAGATTCTAAAAAATAATATAGATTTTAAAGATTAATTTTAAAGATACTTACTATTATATTAAAATTAAGCTAGAAGATTATTAGAAACTAATATTT